>JAQPPZ010009466.1:0-23026 GCA_028583015.1 Wollemia nobilis
TGCATTTAGCATGTTACATTTAGATCTTAAAACAATAAAATCTTGGAGATGCTTTCACATTTGATTTTAGAACTTCCAAAGATCATTTAGTGATGATGCATACAAATGTTGCTCAAATGTTGAATATGTTGTGTCATAATTAAGAGTACTTACTCTTTACAATAAAAAATTTTAATGGATCTCATTCTCCTTTGTGTCAATACATCTCACGTTGGATTATAAGGTGGTACAATTTTCTCAATTCTCTCCTTCAGTAGAACAAGATCATTCATTTATTTTCCACCATTTCTTTCTTTACTAGAACCAAAAATTGTATCTATGTGTGATTCAAATTTTTTATTGTGTGTGTGTGATTCAAGGTTTTCATTGTGTATGTGTTGTATATGATTCATGGTTTTCATTGTGTGTGTGTGTGATTCAAGGTTTTCATTGTATATTCAAGATTATAGCTATGTAACTAACATAGATATCATATTGTCCTTTCTTTCTTATACTCTAGAAATTTGTGTGTGTGGAATTTAAGGTTTTTTTTTTTTTTTCGTATTATCCTTTCTTTCTTATGCTCTAGAAATTTTGTGTATGTGTGAAATTCATGGTTTTTATTGTGTGTTTCCAAGGTTTTCATTATATATTCAATATTATAGCCATGTAACTAACATAGATAGTGTATTGTCCTTTATTTCTTATTCTCTAAAAATTATGTGTGTGTGCATGTATGTATGTATGTGTGTGTATCCAAGGATTTAATTGTATATCAAATATTATAGCCATGTAACTAACATAGATATTATTTTTCTTTCTCTCTTATGCTTTAGAAATTGTTTATTTATGTGTATGTATAGGCAAGCACATGTGCATGTGTGTGTATGTGTGTATGTATTTCAAAGGTTTTCATGTGAGAAATTTTTTATACCTTATAATGTCACAAATTTGTTTGTAAATAAAAACATCTTCTTCTTATACACTGATCCTTTATTTTATCAATCATCTTCTTTCTACGTTATAGTATTCTATATGTAATATCTATACCATTCTAGCATAATTATTTTTTATTTTTTAAATCTCTTTATGATACTCACACAAAAAATTTATTTGAATGCTTGCTACACTCATCTCTTATCATATTTAAATGTATATTCATATAATATAAAATATCCAAGGTCATGGTATCTTCTTCTCTCATCCATGTTCTTGGAATGATCAAAATATGTTATACAAGTATCATTCATGAGAATGGTTTTTTTTTATTTTATTTTTTTTTTTTTGTGGAAAACATCCCAAAAGGGATGCCACTTTCGGGTAAGACCCAAGGAGGCAGGGGTATCCATTCCACCAAAGAATGGGTTTTTTTATGACAATGAAGGATAAAATAATTGATGGTTTAATAAATTTTTACTGACCATTTAATTGTAATAACCTAAGTATTTATATGATGTAATAGTTTTCCTAACACCTATTGCACCTCATATTTATTTTTATTACCCTTGTTCATGAAGATCAATTCAAAAAATTAATTTCTATTAAATTGACAATACCAAAGTATAGTACATCTTCCACTAGTTGCATAGATTATGACATGAGAGTGAATCAAGTATGAATAGATTTTTCATGAATAGAAGCAAGAATGATAAAATTTTAATATTATTTCTAAGTTATACTTTTAATCTATTATTTTTTAATACTCTCAACATTATCTATCATCACTAAATTTATAATAATTTTTAGAGATAAAAAGTTGGTCTAAAGTCCAAAATATTCCAAAATATTATCTTGACGTAACTTTACCATGTTATATTGATGCAGGAGCTTATATTTAAAGGGTCTTTTTTTTTAAATAAGTTTTAAAGTAATTTTTTTATTACTCAAAATGGAATTATTTGACGCAAAATATAATTTGCCAAAAATCGTAATTACTAAAAAGGTAAATTTTTATGAAAAAATAATTTGTCAAAAATAGTAATTTTTTTATTTCTAGGGTTTTAAGGTTTAAGGTTTTATTTTAGGGTTTCTTTTAGGGCTTCAAGTTTTAGGGTTTTTTTTTTAGGGTTTCTTTGGGGATATATATTCCCTTGGTATTGCATTGTAAAAGTGGAAGTGAATCCAGGACTAAGAAAATAAATTATTTACTGGTTTATTTTATAGTTTTTATGTGAATGGAGGGTTTTACTGATTATTTTTATTTATTGGAGTTTTTATGTAAATGAAGGTTTTACATATTATTTTCATTTACCGCAGTTTTTATGTAATGGGAGATATTTTGTTTTGACCTCTTGCAGCTGGATTTACATCATATATGTTCCTCTATTCCTATGCCAAAGAGATCATGGATGTATAAAGAAATTGAGTAATTCAACCATGAATATTATTATAATGCCATTCACATTAATTCCACCCTCACTATTTACTACTTATATATTTTATATTTTTAATTTTTTATAGGATTATTTATATAAGTGTGTGCACATAATTATTTTGTAATAAATATTAAATTTTAATGAGTTAAGAGAATCCTTATTGAACCTATGTATAGATAGAGACCCATACATAATATGTTATTTTAATGAATATTCTTTATTTTTAAAGTAGAGGTAATGTTTGGTAAATTTAAGATTATTTTTAAGTTAAAGTTGAAACTTGAGACTTATAATAAAAAATTTTTTTTTTTTTTTTGGTGGTGGCCACAAGGGGTAAACAGACTGTGACCACGAGGGAACCATTACATAACATATCCGCAACATGTGAGGCGAGAGATTTGAACCTAGGCATCTCAGCAACTAGAGAGGTTTAACTACCCACTTGCTCTCCAACTCCTCTACATGGGCGGATCTTATATATTATAATAAGAGAAGATAACACTTATATATTATAATATGTTTAAATGATAATTGATGCATAAGAAATTTAAATTTACTATTTGAAAGCACGAGATTCCGGTCAAAGGAAACACCAAGTGCAATTGCATTCAAAGTTAAGCACGCCTAAGTCCTAGAAATATAAGTTACACGAAACGGAAAAGAGACATGTTGTAAGAGACGCAATCAAATAAAGAAAAACAGCCCTTTCATTAATTTCTTTCGATCTCTGTTACAATAATGCCTCCTCCCTATTCAGGGGCTAGGAGCGCAAATAGGGTTTGATTACAATCATTGAATGGTTCCTCCTTCCGCGTGCCCATGATTGCACTGGGCGGGCTAAGATGATGCCGCCGCTGATGTTGATGGGTTCTTCGCCTCTGCTGCTTCTCCTGCAAACAAAGAAATGATCAAGACGTTAGTAGCACTCGTTGCAAATGAAAATCATTCTCTCTCTAAAACTAACAAAATATGCATACGAATATTTGCTCGAAACCATGAAAACAGTGAATCCAAATTGCTTCAAAATCTGACAGAAGGTAAGAACAGACACCAGAAGGCCACTGCCACTGAGGCAGCTGGAAAATTCACCTTAAACTGGAATTCGTCCCTGGGCAGGACGAATTCTGACTGTAATTCGTCCCTGGGTGGGACAAATTCTTCTGAATAGGAGAAATCGACCTGCTGCTGCTCCAATGTCGGATCTCGGGACCTGCAAAACTCCCGCAAATAGGGGGGTTAGGTAATTGGGGCCATTTTGGGACGACCCAGATGGTCGGATTTTCCCAATTTGGCCTCCTCCATCGGGAATTTAACCTTGACACCTGCAAGTTAGCGAAACGATAAAGCAATACAAAACACCCTAAACTCTGACCAAAAGCTACAAAATTGCAATTATAGACTAATCAGACCTAGTAACACAGAATGCAATCTAAAAATTAATCTAAAGTGCTCAAAAATTGAAATTAGAATTTGGGGGTGCGGGGGTGCCCAAGTGGGCCTCCCACCGTTGGCCTTCGATTTTGGAGCCAATCCACCAAGGATGGGACCAAAACCTTTTAGGATTGGGGGGTCGGCGAATTGGTAGGTTCAGATGTCCATGCGTCGGATTTGAGTAAGGTTCGAGCTTCCAAAGGCCACCCAACAAACCTCCCTTGCAAAAGAGATTGATGGATGTAGGAAGGTGAACAAAGGGGGATGCAAGTGAGTCTTCGATTCGGTAGCACTTCGTTGCTTGAACACTCCTTCCACCTGCCTGTTTTGGGTGAGAAAAGTCCCACCTTTTATAGACCCAAGGGGTCTCTTTTGGGAGGGAAGCACAAAAGCCAAGTGTTGGCCATGGGCGCCATGTGGCAGTCTTGTCTTCCCATGAGGGAGGTGAGTCCTTCATTGACTTGAACTTTGATAAATGCTTCTTGTAATAGTCCTCTAACGGCCCCTTTGTCCACTTACACATGCGTGCAAGTTAGGAGCCCTTAACTGACTGTTCTGGGCTGCCACTTGGCACCATTTGCATTTTTTCCCGTTAAGCTTAGAATTCATCCCACCCAGGGACGGATTCAGAATTCGTCTCGGGGTGGGACGGATTCTATTTTGAATTCGTCCCCGGGTGAGACGAATATCGGGCAAAGTGTCCAAGTGTGCCAAATTGCTCCTTAACCTCACAAAATTGCTATGAAAGTGGTTAAGACCACTGTTTAACCTTTGAGGGCTGCCCTGGGGGCTGTGTTAGTCAAAGCGATCAGTGTTTGCAGTCACATAATCGGATTGGTGCTGTTTTGGTGTCTACACTATTATCATATACTAAATTTTAACAAGTATTTATAAACATGACTAAATTATAATATTTACCAATTTATATATTGTATAAAATTTTATTTAATTTTTTGGAATACAAAATCTAATGAAAATAAAATAAAAAATAAAATGTAAACAAGGGTTTTGAATTTCATCATAATTGATCATTATTCTAAATAAAATATACTTGCAAAAAAACTTATACTCTCTTGATATAAACTTTGATTATATTTAAATAAAATTAAATAAAATATTTAGTGAAGTGTTATTAAAATGGATTTACAAACTATTTTATATATAAATAAATTTTAGAAAAAAATTACATTATTCAAATATCAATTTATTAATTTTTAGTTCACTAGAACATGTTTCAAGTATAACATTAATTATAGTGTCATGTTATGCAAACAATGATATTTTTAAAAATTTATATTAATTTGGGTGTCATAATGACATTACTATATTTTTCCTAACCTCATTATAATGGTATAACTTAGTATCATTATGGCATATTATGGCATTACTATAGCACTACATTCTAACAATATTATAACATCATATAGATAGACACATATAAAATAAATCAATTTCTATTCAATAATTATTGAATACTTATGATTTAGAATATAATGTGTAAAGAAATCAAAATAAATAAATATTTTATGAAATAAACAATCAAAACATTCTCAAAATAGACAATTACCCTTAATCCCATAGAAAATTTCATTCATATTAAATCATAGAATATATTTAACATACACATGAGCTTATTCATCACATTAACCCTTCTACATAATATTTATCTAATGTAATGTATATCTTAGTTATTAATCTTATAAAATATTCTTTATCAATTTTGGATAATGCTACTATTAGTATTAATTTTTCTACTTGTCCTCTATTGTATTTTAATGATAATATTGTAGTCCTCATTGTTCCCTTTCATAATCACCTGCTTCCTCATGATTCACCTCATTTCTATTTTCTCCCTTCATTCCTTTCTATAAACATACTAGAAAAAATACTTAGTATTATAAAATGAAAAAAAATAAAAAATAAAAACCTACTTGATATGCAAATGCATACGATTGGATGGATACCTCTTTTCAATCCTCTTATTTCATTAACATATTTAATGAATCTCATCATTTATTGATATTCTAAAGTAATATGTGTTTTATATTATAGCATTTCTATGTAAAAATGCTAAATCTATAATTAAGGACAACTATATACATATATATTTTATTTCGTTAAATATTATAAAGTGAAAACATTATGTGAATCATTGAACACTTACAAACATGATAATTGTTAGCTTAAATTTATTCTATGCAATATAAGTTATTTGTAATATGCATCTGGTTTTTAACCTTACAAATACCTATTTTTTAGAAATAGATAAATTTTCATTTCTTATGAATTCAAAATTAATTAAGAACTGAAATTATTTTTCTAATATTATGTACAATTAACTAAAAGCTTGAATTATTTAAGCAAAGTTAAGTATAGAATAGATAAGAAATTATAAATAAATTTATCAATTTTTTCTCTTACTCTATAGTCCAATGGTAGGGATACCACCATGTAACAAACCCAAATTTAGTCCTTGATAGTTTTAGATCCCTTCTATGTAATTAAAATTTTCTCCCAAAATAAAAAGAAAAACATTTTTTTAAACCAATACAAAACTAGTAAGTGTGTAATGCAAAAATATTATGATTGATTACAAGTTGCCTTGGTTTTTTTTTGACAAAGAAGATGATATTAATGCCTCTTTTTTTTTGTTAATGTTTTCTAGACTCTTTCTTGTACAATTTCCTAACCATCTAAGGTTAAAGTGATATTGAGGACCCTACTGGAGTGTGTATCCACCCACTTTTATATGATGAAGTTGTATTTATAATTTAATATAACTTATTTCATTCAAAAAAAATATTATAATTTTAACTAAAACTTTAAAATAATTTCTTTTAACTTTTATAAATATATTTTAAATTTTGATGTGCTTTAAAATCTTATCCATATGAAAAACTTACTTGTTTCCTTATTTGTCTTCTCACATATGACAAACTATTTAGTTGGACCCCTTAAAATATACAAACTTCATATTTTAATTTAAAAATAAAATATTTTCAATTATTCTCATGAGGACTATGACCTCTATTTACAAGTATTATTGTTAGAATACGATCTCTATTTACAAGTATTATTCTTAGAATAAGATCTCTATTTACAAGTATTATTGTTATGACCTACATTCGAATATTAACGAAAAAAATAAAATTAAAAATAAATAAATTTATAATTGTATTCAACTTTACCTTGGAATTAAACATAATAACGTGTACTTGTTTTATTTATTTTATTCATAAATAATGAAATTGTTTCCATCCAGATGTCATAGTAGTAAAAGCTAGCTTTGGGCTTCAGATAAACAAACCCAAATTCAAATTACAAAGAAAGTAACTCCCATTTGTGCTCATATATGCTTTATAAATATAAAAATTAATAAATATATTAAAATTAAAATTATTCTTATTATATATATTTAAAAGATGAAAATAAAATTTAAAATTATTCTTTAATCCCTTTCACTATACTATATTCTTATTGAATTGACTTATCAAAGTTCTATTTTTGAAATTTAAAAGCAAGAAACTTTTATATGTATATAAAATCATTGCTTATTTTAAATGGCTTTCATTACATGGAGGGAGCTCAAAATTAGATTTTGTCCACGACTGTAGGAAATGCTATTGTTACATCAACCATGTGAAAAAGATTACAGCCACCAAATTCAAAAAAGGAGGGAATTAATTAGAGAAGATTATTCTCGTAGGTCAAAAATTTTCTTGACACACCGTGAATGCGAAACGTTATGATCACCGCGTGTACGTGTATCCTTCCCTCTCGCCAATCTTTTGAAACCAAAGGAATCTCAGACTTATTCCTGCCATATTTTCAGAACACTTTGGGAAGTCTTTGATTACTCGAAGAAAAGTGTATTTGACAAAGGATTCTAGTTTCTTAGCTTTTTGGTTTCACGTCCTTATTAAAATAAAAATATATTTGACTAAGGGTACCTGCTCGGTTTTACGTCCTTATTAAAATAAATATATATTTGACGAAGGGTTCTAATTTTTTAGTTTCTTAGATATTTGGTTTTAAGTCTTTATATCCGGGTTTCAATTCTTTAGGTTTTCGATAATAGTGGTTGATTTAAGGTTTTAAATTTAGTTTTTTTTAAGAGACTCCACCGCCATACCAGTTTACAATAACATGGTTTTAGATTGATTTTTTTTTTTAATAATACATATTTCAGATTTGAATTTAATTTTAGGTGTTTTGTTTTTAACATATTTAAACCTGATCTTTTCAAATAAACCGTTAAAAAACGTATCATTTAATATTTATTCTTAAAAAAATTAGTTTTGATAGTATAAAACTTGTAATATCTATTTTTTAAAAAATAGGCAGAGTTCTTAATGATTTTGACCCCTAAAACTCTTCATACTAACTTCTCAGATTCTACAAAAAAAAAATTCACTAAATTCCAAAAAAAAATCCATCCTTAAAAAACTAGGTCTTTATGTAAATAAAAACATATTTGACTAAGGGTTTTAGTAGGTTTCCGATAATATTTTATAGTATTTCTTCTGGTTTGATGCATATTATTGTTGTAAGGAAAAACTGAAAATATTTATGGTTATGAAGATATAACTTTTGAGTAAAACAGTTTTTAATTTTTATTATAAAATAATTTTATAAAAATATTATTTATTTAATATACTTTCGTTCAACCAAACTTTTAATGTTTATTCTATTAAATTTAATATTTGAACATCCAAAAAAAACTAAAAACCAGTTAACATTCTTATTTATTTATTTGAATTTATTCATTCATAGTGTCATACTACATAATTTGTGGAGTGGGACGTAAGTGAAGAATTTAAATTTTTTTTTTTTTTTTTAACCGCCGCCGAAGTCTGCACAGATCGACTGCGCAGGGCGCACGGCCAGGAAGTGCAGCGCGAGTCGGGGGCTCCGACGGACTTCGCCCAAGACTAGGGCGAAGTGTGAACATTGGCCGCGCCGACGGACTTTGCCCGAAATTGGGCGAAGTTTGAACTTCGGCCGCGCCGACGGACTTCGCCCGAAGTTGGGCGAAGTACGAACGTCGGCCGTGTCGACGGACTTCGCCCAGGAATGGGCGAAGTGCGCACTTCGGCTGCGCAGCCGGACTTCGCCCAAAACTGGGCGAAGTTCGCACTTCGGGGCCGCAGCCGGACTTCGCCCGAAACTGGGCGAAGTTCACACTTCGGGGCTGCTAACTGACTTCGCCCCTAAACTGGGCGAAGTAAGCACTTCGGTCAGCCTGCGGACTTGCGCTGGGCGAAGTGCGGACTGCTGTCGACTTCAGACTTCTCTCGCGCACTCGAGCAGCTTTCAGACTTGGCCACGAACTTCGGCCTTCAACTTATTCATCTTCCGCGGCTGCCGATGGGTTTGCCTGGCTTGGCAACACCCGTATGAGAAGAGAGAGACGCCGGAACAGAGAGCAAAAAATTGCAAACCCTAAAGATGCCTAAAACAAACAGCAAACTTTATCTATATTAAACGGGGGTTACAGAGTTCCTCAACCGAGGAAATTACAACATCTGCAGGTTGTGCTGCAGGATAAACTAAAACAGACAAAATGTCAAGTCGGCTGCTCAGACATTAACCAGCTGAGTCAAACTGCTCACTGAGATACTCTTCTTTGCTTCTGCTCCTCTTGCACTGCTCTTTTTTCATACCCTTCTGAAATACCCGAGACGCCTTATATAGCCGTAGAAGAGGAGGATTAGGGTTTGTCCTCTAACAGGTCCTGACAAACCCTCAACTAGGGTTTCTGACCAATCGCCGCACTAGCGTCACATCTGTCAGAGGGTAGGTGCGGCGTCATGTCAGCCCTTTGCCGGGATCCCGGACTGCGGCAACGCAGTCCGACTTCGCCCATGTCTGGAGTGCAATCCGGTTTCGCCCAAGGTTCGGAGTGTAGTTGGGCACAGGCATGAAATCTGGGTTAATTTTTCTAACACCCTCATTTAAGTCTGATTTCACGAGCGCTTTGACTCCAAGCTGCTCTCGCAATCTGCTGAAGTCTTCCTCTTTCAAAGGCTTCGTGAAGATGTCAGCCAGCTGCTCCTTGGACCTGCAAAACTACAGTTGTACTTCACCAAATTTCACCAGCTCTCTAATGAAATGATACCGGATGTCTATGTGCTTCGTCCGGCCATGGAACACAGGATCCTTTGAGAGTGCAATGGCCGAATTGTTATCGCAGAAAATTGTTTTCGCGCCTTCCGGAGGAAAGTTTAGTTCACTCAGAACTCTTCGCAGCCAAACTGCCTGGCATGCGGCTGACGTGGCGGCGACATATTCTGCTTCGACTATAGACAACACAACGATGGGTTGTTTCTTGGACGCCCATGATATCGCCTCGATCCGAGATGGAAAGCATACCCGGAGGTGCTCTTTCGATCATCGGTACTGCCAGCCCAGTCATTGTCTGTGAATCCCACTAGCTCCAACTGGTCCTATCTGGCGTAAAATAGGCCATAGTTTCGCATCTCGTTGACATAGCGCAAGATCCTCTTGCCTGCTTGCCAGTGCGTGTCCTTTGGAGTCTCCATGAAACGGCTAATTAGACTGACTCCGAACATCAGATCTGGTCGAGTTGCAGTCAAATACATCAGACTGCCAACTAGCCTCTTGAACAGGGTTGGGTCGACATTCCTCCCTGAATCCAATTTGCTCAGCTTCAAACCTGTGGCTGCAGGTGTGATGGCAGGTTTGCTGTCCTCCATCTTGAAGCGCTTCAGGACATCCTTCGCATACTTGCCTTGAGAAATGAAGATGCCATCTGCCGATTGGTCAACTTCAATGCCGAGAAAATACTTCATCGACCCTAAGTTCGTCATTTTGAACTCCTTCTTCATGGCTGTTCTGAACTGGTCGAACAGGACATTGCTATTGCCAGTATAAATCAAATCGTCCACATACAAGCAGATGATAATGAGCTCACCTGCTTCATTTGTCTTCATGTACAGGGTGTGCTCATATGGGCATTTTTGAAACCCATTCTCCTGAAAATAGCCGTCAATCCAGCTGTACCATGCTCGGGGTGCCTGCTTCAAACCATACAAGGCCTTCTTCAGCTTCAGGACTTTGCTCTCCTGGCCTTCAAATTCGTAACCTGGTGGTTGGTCTATGTAGACCTCTTCCTCTAACACTCCATTGAGGAAGGCTGACTTGACATCCATCCGGTACATCTTCCAACCTTGTTGGGCTGCCAATGCCAGGATCATCCCGACTGTGTCAATTCGGGCTACGAGGGCATATACCTCATGGTAATCGATGCCTGACTTCTGCTTGTAACCCTTCGCCACCAGTCTGGCCTTATGCTTGTCAACATCTCCTTGGGCGTTGAACTTCGTCTTATACACCCACTTGACCCCAATGGTCTTCTTCCCTACTAAAAGATCTGTGAGCTGCCATGTTTCATTCTTTTCAATGGTTGCTATCTCTTCATCTATCGCATGCACCCACTTCTGATTCTGACTTGCGTCTTCGAACTCTACTGGATCAACTTTAGTAAAGAATGCAAAGTCAGAGTGCTCTTCATCTATGTGGGTTTGGGTTGCCTCATAAATGTCTTGCAAGCTCCGAGTCTTCGCAGGAGTTCTCAGATTTTGAATTCTGCTTGCAAGTGGAGGTGACCAGGATGGAGTGGCTGTGCTACTGCTAGCACCGCTGTTGCTGCTGGAAGTTGCAGGTGGGTGCAGATTTCCTTCTTCCAAGTCAACAGGTTGTACTACTGCTGGCTCTGACTGGCCAGTCTCTGATTTCCCGTTCCAGGATTTATCTTCAAGAAACTTCACATCATGGCTAATGATGAGCTTCTTCATCACAGGGTTGTACAGTCTATAAGCCTTCGCCTGCTCACTGTACCCTATGAGAATGCACTTCTCAGCTCTATCATCCAACTTCTGCCACTTCTCTTCTGGAACATGTGCATATGCAATGCACCCGAACACACATAAGTGAGCCACACTTGGCTTCACTCCGCTCCATGCCTCCTGAGGGATTTTGTCCTTCACGCTTTTGGTGGGACATTTGTTCAGCAAGTAGACTGCACATGTTACAACCTCTGCCCAAAATTCATGCAACAATCCCTTCGCCTTCATCATGCTTCGCGTCATTTCCATGATGGTTCGGTTCTTCCTCTCAGCTACGCCATTCTGCTGTGGCGTGTATCTGGCAGTGAACTACCTTTGAATTTCGTGCTGCTTGCAGTAGTTGTGGAATTCATTGGAGATGTATTCTCCACCTCCATCAATTCTGAGAGTCTTCACATAATAACCGCTCTATTTCTCCACCAGAGCCTTGAACTCCTTGAATCTGGCAAATGCCTCTGACTTCAGCTTGATGGCATAAATCCAAGTCTTGCGGCTAAAGTCATCTATAAACATCAAGAAGTATTTGTTTCCAGCAAACGTGGTGGTCTGCATCAGACCGCAAATGTCTGAGTGCACCAGCTCCAATGGTCGTGATGCTCTCCAAGACTGTCCTACAGGGAATGCATCCATGTGCTACTTGCCAACTAGGCAACCTTCACACACTTGGTTTGATTGCTCTATCAGGGGTAGACCCTTCACCATTCGCATCCTGTATAGTTGATTCAGGCCACTGAAGCTCAGGTGACCGAATCTGAGATGCCACAGCCAGGTAGCATCCTTCTCAACTGCACTCAGAGACATCAATGATTCATTTTGAATCTGCAGTGGAAACATTTTGTTTTTTGTCATGGACATTGTTGCGATTTGTCCATGGACTGTCTCTGATGGAATAGACACCATCTTTGAATAGTACAGTGTGCCCCTTCTACAAAAGCTGTCCAACACTTAGCAGATTGTGCTTCAACCCAGGCACATAAAAAACATCTTGAATTGTTTTTCTATCATCATGCCGGGTGCGGATGAGGATATTTCCTTTCCCCATCACAGGAACTTTGTTGTTTTTCCCCATATTTACTTCGAACCGGACTATTTCATCCAGTTGTGAGAACATCTCTCTGTTCCCAGTCATGTGGTTGCTGCAACCACTGTCAAGATACCAAATGTTTTTCTTGCTCTCCTCTTCAATACTGCGAGTCAGCAGTACATTTCCTCCTGTCGCATTTTCGGATCCCTCTGTATAATGGACTTGCTGCTGATTCTCGTTCGCCATCTTCTTCTTGCATTGTGAGGCATAATGGCCGAACTTACTGCAGTAGTAGCATTGGACCTTTGACATGTCCTTCTGCTGAGAGCTACCTTGCTGATTTCTGCCAGTGCCTCTTCCTCCTTGCTGATGAAAGTTGCAACTTGGCTCAGCGTCATGAGGGTTTGATCTCCCTCCTTGCTTGTTACTTCTCCCACGCCTGCTTCTGCCTCTTCCTCCTTGAGAACTAGAAGCGCTGTGGTGGGAGTCTTGTCTGCTGCTGTCTCGGACTGAGGCTTGAGCCCGAAATGCTTGCTCCAGAGAGGTCTGAGATGAACGGCTCAACCTCTGTTCATGGGTCTGCAATGAACCCATGAGTTCATCTATCGAGAGGGTTGTCAGATCCCTCGACTCTTCGATTGCTATTACAACCGAGTCGAACTTGGCAGGTAGACTTCTGAGAATCTTCTCCACGATTCTCTAGCTCTAGACATTTTCTCCGTTCAACCGCATCTGGTTGATAATGTCAGTCATCCGGGTGAAGAAGTCGCTCATCGACTCGGACTCGCTCATTTGCAAGTTCTCAAACTGTCTCCTGAGCATCTACAGTTTCACCAACTTCACTTTGTCGGTGCCCTGATACGAACTTGCCAGGGTTTCCCAGGCCTGCTTGGCCTTGGTGGCTGATGCAATCCTCAGGAAGATGGTCTCCTCAACCGCTTGCATGATGTAGAAGAGGGCCTTCTGGTCCTTCTTCTTGTGCTCTTTCAACAGATCCTTGTTTGCTTGAGAGAGGGCGTCCAATGCTGCTGCATCTGCCAGTTCTGGGTAGCCGTTCTCGACTAACTCCCATAGCTCCTGAGATCCGAACAGGATCTTCATCTGGATGCTCCAGTAATCGTAGTTCTTGCCATTAAATCATGGGATCTGCAACTGCAGCGAGTTTCTCTCGGAAGCCATGCTTCTATCTCCGTGTCACGACACAAATGGCTCTGATACCAATTTGAAGAATTTAAACTTTTTTTTTTTTTTAACCGCCGCCGAAGTCTGCACAGATCGACTGCGCAGGGCGCACGGCCAGGAAGTGCAGCGCGAGTCGAGGGCTCCGACAGATTTTGCCCAAGACTAGGGCGAAGTGCGAACGTCGGCCGCGCTGACGAACTTCTCCCGAAATTGGGCGAAGTTCAAACTTCGGCCGCGCCGATGGACTTCGCCCGAAGTTGGGCGAAGTGCGAACGTCGGTCGCGCCGACGGACTTCGCCCAGGAATGGGCGAAGTGCGCACTTCGGCTGCGCAGCCGGACTTCGCCCAAAACTGGGCAAAGTTCGCACTTCGGGGCCGCAGCCGGACTTCGCCCGAAACTGGGCTAAGTTCGCACTTCGGGGCTGCTAACTGACTTCGCCCTAAACTGGGCGAAGTAAGCACTTCGGTCAGCCTGCGGACTTGCGCTGGGCGAAGTGCGGACTGCTGCCGACTTCAGACTTCTATCACGCACTCGAGCAGCTTTCAGACTTGGCCACGAACTTCGGCCTTCAACTTATTCGTCTTTCGCGACTGCCAATGGGTTTGCCTGGCTTGGCAACACCCGTATGAGAAGAGAGAGACGTCGAAACAGAGAGCAACAAACTGCAAACCCTAAAGATGCCTAAAACAAATAGCAAACTTTATTTATATTAAACGGGGGTTACAGAGTTCCTCAACCGAGGAAATTACAACATCTGCAGGCTGCGCTGCAGGATAAACTAAAACAGACAAAATGTCGAGTCGGCTGCTCAGACATTAATCAGCTGAGTCAAACTGCTCACTGAGATACTCTTCTTTGCTTCTGCTCCTCTTGCACTGCTCTTTTTTCATACCCTTCTGAAATACCCGAGACGCCTTATATAGCCGCAGAAGAGGAGGATTAGGGTTTGTCCTCTAACAGGTCCTGACAAGCCCTCAACTAGGGTTTCTGACCAATCGCCGCACTAGCGTCACATCTGTCAGAGGGTAGGTGCGGCGTCATGTCAGCCCTTTGCCGGGATCCCGGACTGCGGCAGCGCAGTCCGACTTCGCCCATGTCTGGAGCGCAATCCGGTTTCGCCCAAGGTTCGGAGCGCAGTTGGGCACAGGCGTGAAATCTGGGTTAATTTTTCTAACAAGTAAGTTAGGAGACACGATTGTCCTTCACTTCCACTTCCACGGATGGTGCCGGTTGAGCTGAACATTCAGGCATGGAGCCCTTGGGATATCGCTTGAAATCCTGGCAGTAGTCGTAGACCATGTACTGCTTCCTCACATATTGGAGCGCCGCCATCTGCTGTGCGTTGAGCGTAGGAGATACCAGGCATTCATCCAACAACACCCCCGAACAGTACTCGTCCTTTTCCTCACACCCTATTGTTATGAAATTAGTGTACCTTCCCAGAAACGGAGCGTATGTATAATCCACTGGGTGTCCGGGGGTAGCCCAAGCACCATTCCAAATGGACGCATAAATCGACATCGGCCTTGACGGATACACCGCTCCCAGGCTCTTCACATTCGGAAACGTTCGTATCGGAATTCCGTCGACTAGAAACCTATTTAGCATAATATTAGCTGATAAATTGATCTGAAAAACAATCGGGTATTTATTTTATAAGTTGGAGGAGGGCATTGCATAACAATACATACAGGATTTGGCGAGGCGTCCAGAGGATGGAGTAGTTGTGGAAGTCGGCCGTCGGGTCGAACCAGAGATGAAACTGCTGCTCTCTGCCGATGATATGGGGTCCATCTCCGGTGCCGTTTCCATAAATATTGGTCTGCAATTTGTAAGGCTCTCCCGGTATTGTTCCCAGGAATTCTATGTCTATCTCGTCGTGCCATCCCTCATATACTCCGCCATTCGACGTCTGGTTTCATAACCATTCAGCCATATTTACTAAATCATCACGATGAAAAGAAGAGATAATTATGAATAGAAGGATACATACATAGAATGTAGTGATGACTCCCGCAGTGTAGCCCGCCTGGAGCTTAACAGCAGCATTGAAGAATCCATACATATACGCCTCCTTCGACCTGAACCCGCTGCCTGCAATCACCGTAAGACTGGTAAACTACTCAACTCCTACAATTGATCAATACATAAACACAACATAAATACATGATAGATACCATACCCGATGTGTTGTCTAATTTGAGCGTAACAATGGATCCGTCGGGAGAAACATTCTGGTTCTGGGCGCCCCACATATTAGCATAATCCTCCGAAAACGTTGAATTTCTTAAATACTTCAAGAGCGGCACCAATGGTACGCTAAGAATACTATTGTTATTACTGCCATCAGCAGCACAAACGATAATTATTGAAATCAGCAACAATGTCGTCTTGAGCAGGAACGAAATGCTTCGGAAAGCCATGAGGAAGCTTTGCAGTATACAGACTTATTTCTGCCCTATTGGTTTGATAATTTGTTTACTTATCTAGATATATGTTGTGTGTTTATATAGGGGGTGGAACAGAACGGGGCGCGTGAATCAATCGCATGATTCCTTCGCACATTGATCTTGTCTGTAAACCACGTTACTAAATGGAAAGGAAATCCTCAAAGAATGCCAAATTATTAGCCGCAGCAATAATTAGAACTGCTGTATATAAGGATGTTTAGCTTATTTCAACCGTTACTTATTATATTTTACAAAAGGGTCATATCAACCCATCTATCCCGCGCAGGATCTTTGTCTTGCAATAAGGAATTATATTACTTAATTGGGGACGGCCATGTTTGTCACGATGGCGATTCAAATGCCCACCGCTCGTTTGTGGCGTAATAAAATGAAAATAGCATCCATTCACGTTTTGTGTTAATTTGGTTTTAGATCTTATAATTATATGAATGTTTTTCTTTGCAGGAGCTTATATGATTTGCATAACAGTATGAATTGGGTTTAGGTCCTTCCGTTACATGTCGATTACCAAACGTATGTATCGTGCTTTCATGGTTTCCATGTTATGGCCGTTTCTTCCTAAACAAGTTTAGAAGGATATGAAGTCACGTTTAGATTTAACAACTTAAATAATAAAAAAACTCATACAAATAGATTCACATGTTCTTTTGTGAAGAGGGAAGGACCCATTAAAAAACAAGGTTAGCAACATAATTTCCTTAACTTATTTAAAAATTATAGACAATAGATTTTAAAATTCTAAGAGACTCGAAATAAAAATTGCATTTCAAATTTTATATATATATATATATAAAAAAAAAAAAAAAAAACTTTGTTTACATGAAGAATTTAGACCCATGGCTCATTCTCACCATCTTATCAAGCAAAACTCGAATGTTTCAATGTGCAATATGCATAAGGGTTTTATGTACTAGTGTTAATTAAGTTATAGTCTACTTTAAATAAACTTGTGATAATATAATTTATTAAAAGTCATTTTTTTCATACTTTATATATTAAATTTATTATAAACACAATTTAGGAAAAAAATCAATTCTTTACAATTTTTGATAAAATTATTAAGGATGAGAAATAATGAGAAACAAAAGTAAAATTTCAAATTTAAAATAATAATTATAATATTTTAGTTTAAAGGTTGAGATTAATGAATATTGGTTCATAAATATTTCATCAAGATTCAATTCTTATGAATGCTTTTACTTTTATTTGTATATTACAAATATTTCTAAACAAAATTTGTGATTATTTTTTTTAAATCATTTTTTTCTCGTAGTTTATGTTTTAAATTTATTATAAAAATAATTCATGATGATTTATTTAAAAGAAGAAAAATCAAATATTTGCAGGTTTGATAAAATTAGTAAAAATGAAAAATAAAAAGAAAGGTTCAATTTTAATGCATTAATCCTAAAATTTTAATTCAAGGGTGAATTTTGATTAGTAAAATATTTGGTTCATAAACATGCCATCAAGATTCAATTCCTATGAGTATTTTTGTATTTATTTATATATTATAAGTATTTTTATAATTAAAAATATGGGACTGAAATAACCTAGGTTATTAACAACATTATTGTTGCATTAAATTGTAATTTATGGAATATCATAAATATTTTTAACTTTTATTGAAAATATAAATTTTATTAAAACAATTTTAAATAATCATTTTTTAATGTACATTTCTCTTAAAAATTTGTGTTAATGGATTGTCTTAGTTTATAGTAATGTTAGAACAACTTATTTGGGATTCAAGCACTTGTCATTTAAAATTTCTTCATGGAAGATGATCCATTCTAAACACTTCTAATTATCTCAAGGGATAGTATTTTATAATGATATAAATTATTTAAATTTTTTTGGTGTGCATTTTAAATAGTAAATAATTTTATAGGATTTTTATTAGTAACAACAATCATTATTCTAAATACCTTTTTTAAGAGCTAGTCATCAACTTTATTAATTTTTAATGTGATATCCTATCACCTATAAACCTCATGTACTATAATAATAATCACAAATTATAGAACTCAATAAGCACACAATTTTCTTGAACAACATTAACATTGGAGAAAATAAAAATAATAAAATATCAAACTTTCATACTAGTTTCTTTGATGTCATGAAAGAATTTCATGAATGTAATATTATAAACCCACTATGCTAACTTTAATCATTATTACAATAAAAAATTCATGTATATTCATTTAATCTTGTGACCTTTTAAATTCTATATAATTTAGAAATAGTTATAAATTATGTAGACTTAGAAAGTCTACATAATTCACAACTATTTCTAAATAATAAAATAGGTTCACTCCATTGTAAACTTCTCTCTATTGCCTTGCCACATCTAGAATTCACTATTTATTATCATATTCCATGAATGAAGTAATGATTTAATATGCTTAATAAAATCATGCCAGTTGAGTTTAACTTGGTCTCGATGTAAAGATATGCTTATGTTATTGGTGATGATATAATAACTCAGAGATAGACTTTTGAGCAATAGCGGTATCTTATGGAGCTTACTTGGAATAGCTTGAAACCAAGTTTAACTAAGTTTAAATAAATTAATTCTTCAAAGCTATAGTTATGATATTGCACTGATTTTAACTATGTGATTGTAGTTTTTAATGAATTCATGTACCCTATAAGTGATTAAAGATATATGGGTATCTAGTGCCTTTGGAAGGCATTTGTCATCAATGGATATCCATGGATCACTAACTACAGATATAATATGGATGGACTAGTTATAAGTTAGGCTAAATAATGAATAATAATTCACCCAACTTAAACTCATGTAACTGATAACACTTTTTGGAAATATTTGGCATAGAATCTAGAGGGAGCCCATTTATATTTACATACCGGGTAGAGAATCCTCTTGGAAAATAAGTTGGTCAATTGTTATGGATGTTGCTTAGTACTCTTACACTAATAGAACTGGGTAGGGAGTAGGGATTAGCATATCCGTGAAACTCTTTCACTAAAATACTTGTGGAATAGAATGGAAAGCTATGTCTATGGAACTCTTATGCTAAAATACTTGCATGGAGAGAGGAGACTAGTATCCTAGAACTCTTGAACTAAAAGGCTTGTTCATGGGTAAAGACTATGAATATTCCTTTCAAAGGAGTGAAAGGAAAACCAACTATGGTGTTAGGAATTAAAGGTAGTTGGAGTGGAAGTGTATTGCACCAATGCTTCTCACTAATGGACTTGTGAATAATGGCTTAGTCATAACTCATAAATAAGTTTCGTGACTTATTCAAACTCTAGAAAAGGAATACTAGAAACTAGGTCTATCTTCTTTGGAAAAGGAGCTTTGTCAACCTTTATAAATATATATATAATAAAGGTTGATTTAGAGCAAAATTTTGGGTTGGGACTTTGGAGTCCCTTACATAAATGATGAACTTTAAAATAACATAAGCATAATGATGTTGACATGGTAAGAGGTATAGATTTTATCTTCTAGTTTTCTATTATTTTATAATTAATGGGAAACATAAGCTCATGCATATTATGTTTATTGGGATCTAGAACCATATAAAAATTGTAAAAGGAAGAATTATGATACTCAAATCTATAGAAATCTCTTATTTTTTAAACATAATAATCACTCTCTTAAAAAAAAGAAAAAAAGGTCAAGGAATATGATAATCTATAGAAATATCTTATTTTTAAACATAATAATCAATCTAAAATAATAACCTTTTTTTTTTTTTTAAGAGAGTGAAATAATTAGAAACAAAAAGTAAAGGTTTACTCCATTGTAAACTTCTCTCTATTGCCTTACCACATCTAGCAATAACTGTTGATTATCATATTCCATGAATAAAACTATTATATGGGTAAAGTTTTCTTTAAAGATAGAAATAAAATAGAACTTTTATGACATCACTTAAGAGTATCATGTCAAATAGTTATTCCTAGATGCCAACTTTGACATTATCAATGATAGTAGCAATTGTATATCATCACCACCAAAGATTTCTATGTAATAATATTGAATTTTTATATCATCTACTCATCTAATTTTTTATTTGGTATAATTGGATAATGAAATAAATTTTCCATTATGTACACATGGGAAATTCTAATCAATCTCATTGACTATTAACAAAATGGTTCCTACTCTAACCTTGTTTATACTTCTAGATCATAGTAACAATTCTCACCATAAAAACCTAGTTAGAATTCCTATGAATAGATCCATATATGGATATCTCATCTAACCATTATTTGGTGTCTTTATGCTAACAAGACTCTTAACATGCATTTTAAACCTTTATTACTTGTCCAACTTATCCTCTAGCCTAGATTAAATAACCTCTAGTAATTCTTATAGGAGTTAATCATGATTTGTAATGCTTGTTATGTAAAGTTCTTATCATTAAGGAAGCTCAACCTTTGATTATAGTTAGGTATAATATCCTCACATAATCTTGGAGATATATTATTTTTTAAGATATTCTATTATTAAGTAATTTTTTATGACATATTAGTTGTCTTTTATCCATAGCTTAAAGATATACTTATCCTTATAGATGGAGTTTTATACCAAGATCATGAAATATTGAATCATGATATTGTTTGTTGGAAATCCCAATTGATTTGTATATGCTTAAAGCATTTGATCTTGGTAGTATTTGAAAATTTCATAAAAGTTTACTTAGCATAGACTCTTACATAAAGCACCATCATAACTAATTTTGACCTAACGAGAAAAGAGTTCTTTCCAATGAGTCCTCATTCTATCATTTATTCATGTTTGATCCTATTATAATATATTATCATACCCTTTATTATTTTTTATGATATTATAATTATATTAAAAATATTATTTTTAATTCATAATGGTTATTTTAACAACTTTCATTATCCCTAATATTGAATTCATATAGTACTCTACACCCCCCATTTATTAATCCTCACATTGGTTTCTATATACAAACCTTTTAGTATAGCATTAAAATTGGCTTACCATGAGGATGAACCATGTACAAAATAATAATTTATTTGCCTCATCAATCATAGGAAAAAATAATTATAAATAATATTAGTTGTCCCATAATTTGCAGTAGATTCATTGTGAATCAAAATGTGATTTTAAATTCATGATATTTACACAAAATGCATGAATATATGTTATAGAAACCATAGTGGTTTAGTCTATTATGTTCCAATACCCCTAAATAATCTACCAAGATCATCGTAACATTCTCTTTTAGTATTTATTTGATGTTCTTACAAGTTGATGGAAATTATTCATTATTTTCTATTTGACTTGCTTAAATATATCACCCGTATGTATGCTCATAAATGATATTACAAATAATCCAAATTATCCTCCTTTTTACTTTATGGAATTTTGTTTGATTTTATTATATATTTAAAATTTTAATATCTTCAATAGGATAGACCAAACTTGGGCTATGTAAGTCTTGCAAGGTTCTTTCCAAAGTCACATACTTTTTGCACCTTCCCAACCTTTCTTCTAGAAAGACCAAAACCTAAAAAATATGACTCCTACTAAAGTTACAAGTAACATGAATATTTATGAAGCTTAGAATGAGAAAATGACAAGATTAAAGCACTTGAGTATATTTGGTTCAACTATTTGTTCATATTCCCAAGGCAAAATAACCAAGCTAGAATCTAAATGCATTTCTTATATTTTTTTGGTTATGACCAAAATTTAAAATAATATAGAGTTTATAATTCTAAATAAATAAAGTTAAAGTAATATAGAATTTTTACATTGTTGAACATGGAATGCATGATTGTTCTAAAGTCGGATTTATTACATTTAAAAATGAAAATAAAAATATAAAAAATGTGCATAATAATATTGATGATGTGGATGATGTTGATAATGAAGAAGAAAATGTTAGTATAGAAGAGTTGGATAATATATTTTCTAAGTTGCCCCCAAGGGCTAGGTGGATTGGCAAAGGCTTGACTAGCCAAGTACTTACCAAGAAGATACCTAGGTTCAAACCTTGGGGGTACGCTATCAACTTTAGTAAAGATAGTAGTTTGTTCAGAATCCTTTGTGTGCACACCAGATCAACGATGATAGTACGCACCCTGAGTGACTTATGGTCTCCATATCATATTGGGTCAACAACAATGAGATGAATAGGATTGTTGGAAGCAATCCCTATGGTTTGAACCCTACGCTTGGCAGTTACTAAAAATAGTGGTTGTAACCAAATCCCCTATGTAATCAAATATATTTCTAATTTTAATATAAATGATGATATTTATAATTTGAATGTGCAAACTAATAAAAATCCTAAGTATATTAAAAATATTATTAAATAAAATGATGAGTATTTGAGTAGTCATGCTCCACCTAAAAAATAGAAGAAGTAATTATAAATATTATTCTTTGATATCTAAGTTAATGAAAATAAATAATCCACACACTCAACTATCTTTTGATAATATTTTATGTTGGCTTAGTAAGTAGAGAGCCAATATATCCCTAACACAATGTCATAAGAACCTAAAGGGAGTACATTTATGTTTATAATAATAGTAAAACTCTTCATATCAAGAGGATAATCTATGATAGTAGTTTAGATTTAAATGGTGAGCCCTTGTTACCATCTATACTCTCTATAGTTTAGTATATTTTTCTACCACTAGCTCACACTTATCTATAATAAAGGGTGAAAGAAAAA
>JAQPPZ010009467.1:0-28586 GCA_028583015.1 Wollemia nobilis
CATCAACATATTCCAATAAACATTTAGGGATATTCTAGGACCCCATACATAAACATGGACAAAATACCACTAATCAAGTGCAATGTAGGAATATCTCCATGCCAAATCAAAACATGATGGGGATGATTCATGTTAGCACCATGATGAGACAACAAGACAAGGAAAAATTTCAAACCTTTAAAATACCTCTTGAACCTCCCCTAGTTTTACAGCATAGATGTGCCACTACTTCTAAAGAACCACCATTGGTTCTAAAATCTTAAGAAAAAAAACATATATTTTAACCTCCAACAACAATTGAGGACACAGTCGCTAAAATCTCCATATGTGAGTGATTGCAAACCTCTCCAAGCCATAGAGAAAACTTGTTCAAGCTTTTGAGCGAACAAATGGTACCTAAAAATATTAGCCCTAATAATTTGGCAAATATGGTAGGGTCCTTAAGTGTGTATCATGCTACCATATCCTTTTTCAAGGATGAAATTTCACTTATCTCTATGCTTGGGGATATTCCATTTTATATCATTTGTAATATTGGTGAGCAATCCATTAAAAAGGTTCTCATCTATAATGGTTCATTAATCAATGTTTGCAGCCTTAGATTTATCCATAGAATAGTTCTCAACAAAGAAGACTTAGAAAAATTAAATATTATCATCAAGGCCTATGAAAATGAAAAATGAGAAGCTACCAGAACTACAGTTCTACCTATAAAAGTAGAGCCTCACATTTTAAACACATTTTTTTATGTGTTTCCCTATGTGTTGAACTATAATATTATTTTGGGGTGACCTTGAATCCATGCAATGCAGGCTATCCCCTCAAATTACCATTAGTGTGTCAAATTTGAATATCAGGGTAAGTTGTATAACATAGTAGTTTATCATGATCCTTTTACTTATTGCTAGAATATCTAGTCAAAAAACCCAAAATTTTAACTCCACTCTTCATTGAATTCTTCTCATCCCTTCATAGATGATATGTTAAGGTTTGACTCACCTAAGAAAATAAGTATAAACCAATAAGAAGGAACCAACAATCAAGTTATGAAAAAGTGTAAAGAAAAGTTTGAGGACATCAACAACATAAATCTTAGTAACCAAAACCATGAGCTATTAGCCTTAGACTTGGTTAGGTTACTCCTATCACCATATGCTCTAAGGTTACCTTCTAGGTGAGGAATGATAATTAAAATAGGAACTTTCACCTTTGTATTTGTAGGAATTACCAATAAAGAGAAAATACATGGAACTAATCTACAACCAATAGAGTGGAGATATACCTCATGTTTCTCTCTAATCTTTACGCTATCCCCAAGAAAATCCTTTGTAACTTTAGATACAAGGGAAAGGACCTAGGAATTTGAGATCAAGGTATTAAGGAGCCCTATAATCTTAAACTTATCTTGAGCATTATGGGTTGGTATATTTCCCCAACATAATGAAAGGATATTTTCCTCTTCTTTAGAAAGTGACGATGAAGAAATGCAACTTTTCTAATATGAGCCTCAAAGAGAAGTAACTTTGATAGGAGGTCTATAATGGAACAAATATGAGGACAATGAACCTTTTTGTTTATTTTGTTTTTATCTCTTTTTATAGTATGCATAAATTAACACTAAGTTTTGAGCCTATTGAGGATATTAGGCAAGAATCCAATGATAGCCTCAACAATGAGCATAGATTAGTTTCATTACAAGAAGATAATGATATGATATCTCAATCAATAGTAGATCTTGTATCAATGTTACATAATCATGCAACATTGAACAATGGACTTTAGATGTTGATGAGATTCAAAGTCTAGGGGTCATACCTACCCCTCCACATTATGAAGATGAATCTAATATCCTAATATAAGAGACCATAGATATTAACATAGGATCAAATTACAATCTAATAATAATAAAGTTAGAAAATATTCTAACTTTAGAAGAAATATAAGAGTATACAAAGCTCTTAGCTTAATTTTGTGATATCTTCACATGGTCTTATGTGGACATGTCTGGATTGGATTCATCCCTAGTAGTTCACCACTTAGTAGTCAAGCCTAATGCTAATTTGATGAAGCAAAAGTTAAAAATATGCATCCTAAAGTTGCTCTGTTGGTTAAAGAGGAACTCTGAAAGCTTTTGGAAGTCAAGTTTATCAAAGCTATCAACTATTCTAATTGGATCTCAAATATAGTCCTAGTTTCCAAGAAAAGAGGTATTGTACGAGTATGCATAGAATTTTTAGACATGAATAAAGCCTATCCTAATGATGATTTTACTTTATTTAACATATACATGATAGTTTATTTTTTTGTTAGTTGCAAAATATTAACCTTAATGGATGGATTTTTTAGTTACAACCAAATTTCCATAGCACCAAAATATCAAGCCAAAACAATGTTCACTACTCCTTGGGGTACCTTATGTTATGAAGTTATGCCCTTTGGGTTGAATAACACTAGCACAACTTATCAATGTGCCATGACATATATCTTTAATGATATGATGCACAATATCATGGAATATTATGTTGATAATCTTCTTAGATGATCAATAAAAATGGAAGATCATGTCAAAGACTTAAGGCAAATTTTTTAGTAGCTTAAGGAGTATAAGGTTCATCTTAAGCCCTCCAAATGTATATTTGGGATAAAATCTGGTAAATTATGAGGATTTTTAGTATCTAGACATGGCATTGAGGTAGATCCTAATAAAATATCAGCAATAACAAATATTCCACTCCCTCAAAATATAACAGAGCTTAGAAGTCTACAAGGTAAACTCCAAGTAATTTGAAGATTCATATCCCAATTAGTATATAAATGTCAACCCTTTTGAGACTATTATGAAAAGAGAATTGAGTTTAATTGGGATAAGAAATTTCAAAAAGCTTTTGATGCTTGAAAAAAATGTACTATCTCCACCAATCCTCATTCCACCAAATCCCCTTAAGCCATTATTGTTATACATCACAATGACTATTCATGCTTTAGGTGCCATGTTGGCACAATATTATGAGTAGCATAGAGAAAGGGTTATCTACTTCATTAGTAGGATCCTCAACAATTATGAAACTAGATACACCCCTTTGGAAAAAATTGTTTAGGTGTGGTTTTTGCATATCAAAAACTAAGATATTACATGCTAAGCCATAAAATATACATTATGGCTAAGATTGATCTACTAAGATATCTTATGTCTAAACCCTACCTTTTTAAGAGGATAGAAAAATGGATTATGGCTATTAATGAATTCGATCTTGAATTAATTAGTCAAAAATTATCAAGGAACGAGTGATAGTTAATCAGTTAGCAACAACCCCTTTGCCCATAAATCACCCCTTAGAAATAAAATATCCTAAGGATATGGTGTACACTCTTAAGGCATCACAATAGGATTCTTGGAATCTCTTCTTTGAAAATTTAAGATGTGTTAAAGAAGTAGGAACAAGAATCATTTTGATATCACCATAAAAATTGTAATCCCTTTGTCCTTTAAGATTTAATTTTTGTGTACTAATAACATGGCCAAATATGAAGCACTCATCTATGGGCTAAGAGCAGCCTTGTCCCTAAAAGTCACTAGAATTTCCATATTTGGAGATTTCCAATTAATATTCAATCAAATTAATAGATTTTATTATACTAATTATGATAAAATCAAACCATACAAAGACATTATGGATAAATTTATGGCTTCCTTTGAGAAGGTAACCATTGATACTATTCCATGCTCCAAAAACAAACAAGTAGATACAATGGCTTCAACCATATCTCTTATACCTCTAGAATTGAAATATGAACAAGAAATAAGTATCATCCATTAGATTAGGCAACCTACAACCTTACAATCTAGTCAGGAACCATTAGCTATTTTTTCATAGAACAAACACCCATCCTTGACTCTTGGTATAAGGAAATATATGATTTCCTTAAAAGTGGCATTTTTCTCAAAGGACTAAATCACAAAAAATTAAAGAACCTCAGGCAATGTGCTTTTCAATATGTAATAATAAAAAATATCCTATATAGATGAATATTTGATGGACTTCTATTTATATGCCTAAATTTAGACAAAGGTAAAATAGTCATTCAATATGTTCATGAGGGAGCTTGCGATGGACACTTCTATGGGAGTGTCATCACTAAGAAGCTCATCCACATGGGATATTAGTTATTGAATATGGAAAGAGCATCCATAATCACGTCCACAAGTGCGATAAATGTCAAAAGCATGATAACTTAATTCATGCAGTTTCTTATGAGATTCAATCAATCACATCTCCCTAGACCTTCTCTACTTGGGGGCTAGATATTATCAAGAAAATAAATCCAATGTCATCTAATGGACATAAGTTCATCATTACCACAACTGAATACTTTACTAAGTGGGTGGAGGCCATATCCTTATTATATTATACTGATGTTTGGGTCTCTAAATTCATATTGAACTAAATGTTATCATGGTATGGCATTCCTAACATGCTTATATTAGATAATGATTTTCATTTTAAGAATAATAGTATCTCCAAGATTTACACTAAATTTAGAATTCAACATAAGTGGTCAACACCATATTACCCATAAGGTAATGGTCAGCTCAAAGCTTCCAACAAGACATCAATAATTTTTTTAATGTATATAGTAAGCAAAACCAATAAGGATTGGTGTTTACAACTATATCCCACTATATGGGCTTATTGACTAGTGAAATAACTCCAATTGGATCTATACCCTATGATTTGGTCTATGGTACTAAGGCTATCTTTCCCTTCAAATTAGAAGTTCTATCCCTTAGAATCCTTCTAAAGGATGCATCGATTGGCGATGAGTATCACCATGCATTTCTTAGCCAACTGGTGTTGCTTGATGAAAAATGGACCCATGCATTAGAGAACTTAAAATTTTATCATCAAAGACTTAAGAAAGCCTATGGAAAGAGGGTTTGACCTCATTCCTTCAAAGTAGGAGACTTAGTTCTTAAGGAAAACTAGAAAAACACTAATGCAAAAGAAGACCTTAAGGATAAATTTGAACCCAACTAGTTAGGTCTCTTCATAATAATGACTAAATATAAATCATGTGCATAATCAATTTTCTAAATGAAATAATCAATCTTATTAATCCAAAAAACTACCCCCTACTTACCAAATGATGTCAATCCTTAAGCCATAGGAATGGATGGCTTTTATATTCCTCTAAACTTATTGTAAATTCTAAAAAAGTCTAATTTTAGACCTCTTATTAGTGCCCACCAGATAATGAATGGCACATACTTATTTTCCTCATGAGTCCTAATAAAGGCTTAAAATAATAATAATTAGATATTTATATCCTATTAATTTATAGAAGGATGAACAAGTTTAGTTCACTTCCATAAAATAATCAACATAACTCATAAAAATAAGTCAAATGATAAAAATATTATGACATCAATATTACTGATGGCAAGGTCTCCTATTAAAATTTTATTTAAATAATCCTTGAAATTGGGGGGTATTAACATCAATAACAAGGATATAAACTATTAAAATCCAAAAATAAGAACATCAATTGTCCAAATCTAGCAACAAGGACAACTGTCTAAATCTAGCAACATGAACATAAACTATCTAAATCTATCAATAAGGACATAAATTATTCAAATCTAGCAACAAGGCCATAAACTATTTGAATTCAATAATAAGAACATAAACTATTGGAATCCAAAAATAAGGACATAAACTATTCAAATCTAACAACAAGGACATAAATTATTCAAAGCACTGTATCATATGTACATAGACTATCCCAAGCACTATATCATATGGGCATAGACTATCCAAAGAATTATATCATATGGACATAAACTATAGACACCAAATCCTAGCCACTTGCCAAACCCTAACCCTTCACAAAACCTAATACACCTCTTCTCCCTACCCTAACCTTCCAAAAGGTTATAAAAATCCCTTAACTTTTGTGAATGAAGGGGGGAAATCTGTTAGCATTTAGGTTTGTAAATGTTGGCATATAATGGTCGGCTAAGTCACCCCTTTAGGTTTTAGAGTTTGATTTTATTTTGATTTAGCATCTTCTATTTTTGGCATGACAGTTAGTGGTATTTTTGGCTTATACACTATATAAGCCCTTGTATTTTCCTAAGTTTTTTGAATTAATATACTTCCTAAACTACATTTGGTATCAGATCAAGGGTCAAGGATTAGGGAAATGACATGGAAGCTAGGCACACATCCTAAGGAGCAGCCCACAGAGCTGGAACTGGCCCGCAACACAAGCGTCGAGGCTGCATGCAGATCGAGGAGTTGACGTGGTGAAGCTGATGTGGAGGATGGTTGCACATGGATCGACAAGTTAAGTGGTAGATCTAACGTGGTAGATGACACAACTCTCGAGGTAGCTGATGTGGCGGACACCTAGCGCTGACTGGGCACGAGAACCGAGACACACATGGCAGAGTTTAATTGGAGCTAACGAGACACGTGGCAAAAGTTTGATTGGAGCTGACGTGGCGGGTTTTTATTGGCAATTTGGGCAGCAAAAGGTTGGTGTGGTGATTGCCCGAAGGCAATCACTTTACTTAGGCGTGTTTACTATTTTAAACAGCCCAAGCATTGTGGCACAGGCAATGTGGGACAAATTGTCCCAAGTTTTTTTTTTAAAACTTGCCCAACGGACAAGGAGAAAGGGAACGTCATTCCCTTTGATACCCAACCGATACCATAGCCCGACTGGCGATGCTAGCCAGTATTAGGGCGCTCGTCCATGATCGAGCATGGATCGAGTCCCATTGGGGGCTCTATTTTTTAAAAAAAGGTTGCGCTTGGCTTCTATAAGGTGAGGAGGACTCACCTTGAATACTTAAGTTTGCATAGTTTTTTTTTTATCAAATAGTTTTTAATTTAATTTTAATTTAATTAAAAAAACATTTTATTTATTTAAATGTTCTTTTTTTAGTTAAAATTAAAATTTTATTAGTTAAAACTTTTGATAAAGTTTTTTATGCAATATAAAAAAAAACTTGCAAATTTTTTAAGTGATCAATTTTTGTAAGTGATTCGCACCATTGCCTAAGAGGCAATTTTTGTAACAAAAAAAAGGAGCATAAAAGTGTTGATTTTCTGCTTTAAAGGGGGGATATTTTTTGCATCAAAGGGGAATATTTTTGCAGTCATTAATGTTAAGGTCAACTGGATGCTATTTTGCCCTTCATTCTCTTTTAGCAAGAGAAACCCCTGAATCTTTTGATGAAAAAGTTTGAATGTATGGATTGAATATTGTATTCAATCAACTTCAAAATATTGTAATAGCAAATCAAAGAGCACCAGATGCAGGATATGATGGTGATTCCGAAGACAATTCTTTTGGTAGCAGATATGAGGAGTCAAAATCTGTAGAAGTTGCACCACAGGAGCCAGAGATTATTTATCTGAGTGACAGTGACTCAGTTGAAATAGTGGAGCCAGAACCGCATTCACCTGAAGTCATTATTGTTAGTGACGATGGTGATTCAGTTGCTGACAACTTTGTCAATCAAGTGATAGGAGAACCTATGCAAGTAGAACAGGATATCTACGAGAGAGTAGATCAAGTTAGATTTGATTTAAATCTATAATTTTTCCTTTGAAAAGCATAGTGCATTGATTGTATTGAGAAATAAAAGAAGTGTGTTTCTAGTTTATTTTCAAAAGCTATGGCATCAAATAATAATCTACCCATACCTGAGTTTCATGGGTTAGATTATGAGTACTGGTCTATCAAGATGAAGACCCTACTCATTGGTAAAGGTTTGTGGGATATCGTTGAGGAAGGCTACAATGAACCTCAAGACTGGACAACCTTGAGTGCAGCTGATAAGACTACTAAGAAAGATGCCCAAAAGAAGAACTCATTCGCTCTCTACCATCTCCAAGCAGCCTTGGAGAAAAGCATCTTTCCCAGGATTGCTACTTGTACAACAACACTCGAAGCTTGGAAAGCTTTGAAAGAAGGTTATCAAGGGAGCGATCAGGTGAAGCAAGTGAGGCTTCAAACCTTAAAGCGAGATTTTGAGAATCTCAAAATGCAGGAAAATGAGAAAGTTGGTGACTACTGTGTACGAGTGAAAGCAGTTGTCAACAAGATGGAGACCCTTGGAGAAGACATAAAACCTGAAATGGTTGTGAAGAAAGTGTTGAGAACACTTCTTCATAAATGGAACCATATTGCTATCATCATTGAGGAATCTAAAGATCTTTCTACTCTAACTTTTGATGCACTAATTGGTTCCTTGATGTCTCATGAAGAAATACTATAGGGCTCTACTTCAACAAGCTATGGAGGTGATGATAAAGCTTTCTCATCCAATGAGGGTGCAGGAAGAGGCCAAGGAAGAGGCCAAGGCAGAGGACAAAGAAGAGGTAGAGGAAGAAGTAGCTCAAGAGGTGGAAATCCAGGTAGAGGTGGCAATCAAGGCAGAGGTGGCAATCAAAATAGAGGTGGCAATCAAGGAAGGAGTGGCAATCAAGGAAGAGGAGGTGACAAAACAAAGAAAGCTTGTTTCAATTGTGGCAAGCCTGGTCATTTTGCTCGAGATTGTTGGTCCAAGACTTCTCAAGATGGAAGAGGTCAATATGGAAACTATGGTGAAGAAGAAGGAACTTCAAATCTATTTCTTACTTATGGAAAATCAGACCAAAATCTAAATGACACTTGGATTTTGGATACTGGTTGTTCCAATCACATGAGTGGCAAAGAAGAGCTCTTTGCTACAATGGATTCCACCTACAAATCAAGAATCAAGTTGGGAGATGACAAAGCTCTACAAGTTGAAGGTATTGGAGCCATGGAGGTTCCAACAAAAGAAGGCACCAAAAAGGTAAATGACATCTATTACACCCCCAAACTCCAACATAATTTGCTTAGTGTTGGACAAATGATGGAGAAAAATTATAGACTTGTTTTTTATGAAGGCAAATGTGTAATTTTTGATAAGAACAATTGTAATAGAGTCATTACACAAGTACCTATGACAAAGAATAGGTTGTTTCCTCTTAAGTTTGGGGAACAAGGGGGTGCTCAACTTGCTAGTATTGCTATAGCAAATCCAAGTGTGCTTTGGCACTTGAGATATGGTCATCTAAATTCTGCAAGCTTGAAATTGTTAACTTCTCAAGCTATGGTGTGTGGACTTCCAAAAGTTGATGAACACAAGGAGGTCTGTGAAGGGTGCGCTTTGGGAAAGCACTCTAGATCCAAGTTTCCAAAAGGACAAGCGTGGAGAGCTCGACATCCACTCCAATTGGTGCATTCGGACATTTGTGGTCCAATGCAAACCAAAAGCATTGGTAATAATTCCTACTTTCTCACTTTCATAGATGATTTCTCTAGGATGTGTTGGATCTATTTTTTGAAAACCAAAGATGAAGCTTTTGATTGTTTCATAGATTTCAAAAATAATGTAGAGAAACAAAGTGAGTTTATTGTAAAATGTCTAAGGACAGATAGAGGAGGAGAGTATTCTTCAAATGCATTTCTAAAATATTGTAAGGATTGTGGAATAAAAAGGCAATTCACAACTGCCTATACTCCACAACAAAATGGTGTGGCTGAAAGAAAGAACCGCACCATAGTAGAAATGGCTAGATCGATGCTTCAAACTAAGCATCTAAGTAACATGTATTGGGCAGATGTTGTTAGAACTAGTGTTTACATTTTAAATAGGAGTCCTACTTCTAGTCTAGATGGGATCACTCCTTATGAAGGATGGAATGGCAAAAATCCAAATGTAAAACACTTTAAGGTTTTTGGTTGTCTTGCATATGCCCACATTCCTGATGAAAAAAGAAAGAAACTTGACCCCAAAAGTCAAGCATGTATTTTTGTTGGATATTGTGAGTCTACCAAAGCATATAGACTCTACAATCCCAAAACACATAAAATTGTACTTTCCAGGGATGTAATTTTTGATGAAGGGGGAGAATGGGGTCATCAAAAACTTTTTGTTGATGATGGATCTCATGATGCAAGTACCTCTCAAGTGCAGCAAGTGCAGCCCAAAAATAGCAAAGGAAGTCCTCCAAGCCCAAGTATGAGTACACCAGATGCTACTCCAAGTCCTTCTCCACAAATATCAGTAAGTTCTTCACCGATGGACATTGATTCTCCATCAAGAGGTAAAATAACTCTTCAGCACCATCCATATTTTCAAATGTTGGATAAGAATTTCTAGAAAAGATACACTAGAAGTCAAGCTAGTGAAATGAATGCAATTTTAAAAAGACTTGAAAATCTGCATATGTATGGTGATGATGACTCCCAAGAGCCTAAGGGAGATGTAGTCAATTATGCTTTAATGACTAGTGCACAGCTAGAGCCATCTAGCTATGAGAAAGCATGCACTCATGATGTATGGCAACAAGCCATGGAAGAGGAAATATCCTCTATAAAAAGGAATGATACTTGGGAGCTTGTGAAGCTTCCTAAAGGTAAAAAATGTGTTGGATGCAAATGGGTCTACAAGACCAAATTCAATGTTGATGGAAGTATTGAAAGACACAAGGCAAGACTTGTAGCGAAAGGCTTCACTCAGAAGTATGGGATTGACTATGAGGAGACCTTTGCTCCTGTTGCTAGACAGGAGACTATCAGATCAGTACTTTCCTTGGCTGCCCACAAAGGATGGAAAATTCAGCACATGGATGTAAAGAGTGCCTTTCTCAATGGGTACTTGAATGAAGAGGTTTTTGTGCAACAACCTCAAGGTTTTCAAGAACAAGGTAAGGAGAACCTTGTCTACAAACTAAAAAAGCACTATATGGCCTCAAGCAAGCACCAAGGGCATGGTACTCTCACATTGATGGCTACTTTAAAGAGTATGGATTCACTCGGAGCAAAAGTGAACCTACTCTCTACTACCTAAAGCAAGGTAAAGATATTCTCATTGTATGTTTATATGTGGATGATCTAATATTTATGGGTAGTAATGACAAGATGAATAAGGAGTTCAAACACTCCATGATGAGTGAATTTGAAATGAAAGATCTAGGCTTAATGCATTACTTCCTAGGCATGGAAGTTCATCAAACAGAAAAAGGGATCTTCATATGTCAACACAAATATGCTCAAGATATGATTAAGAAGTTTGCTATGGAGCAATGCAAGCCTGTTGCAACTCCAACGGGTCATGGGATCCAATTGAGCAAATATGATGGAGCACCAAAAGTTGACATGACCACTTACAGGAGCATGGTTGGGAGTCTGATGTTTCTCACCAACACAAGGCCCGATATTCAGTATGTTGTTTCTCTTGTTTCAAGGTTTATGGCTGATCCATCCGAACTACATTTTCAAGCAACTAAGAGAATTCTGAGATATGTAAAGGGTACATTGGATTTTGGGATCCATTACCACAAGAGTAATTCTGTAAAATTAGTTGGCTTTAGTGATAGTGATTGGGGCAGCAATATAGATGATAGAAAATCTACTTCAAGAAATTGTTTTAGTCTTGGGTCAGGACTAATTACATGGAGTTCCAAAAAGCAGATTGTTGTAGCATTGTCATCTACTGAGGCTGAGTATATAGCAATCACACATGCTAGTACTCAAGCTCTATGGTTGAGAAAAGTCCTTGAAGATATTGGAGAGCAACAAAGTGGTCCTACAAGATTGTACTATGACAATATGAGTGCCATCCAATTGGCACATAATCCTATCCACCATAGCAGGTCAAAACACTTTGATATGAAGTATCACTTCATTCGAGACATGGTGGAGAAACAGGTAGTTGAGCTTCAACATTGCAGCACTTTGGACAACATGGCGGACATCTTCACCAAAGGAGTTGCTAAAGCTCAATATGTAAAGCTGAGAGACTGTCTTGTCAGCCCTCTCAACTTTAAGGGGGAGAATGTTAGCATTTAGGTTTGTAAATGTTGGTATATAATGGTCAGCATATAATGGTCAGCTAAGTCACCCCTTTAGGTTTTAAGAGTTTAATTTTATTTTGATTTAGCATCTTCTATTTCTGGCATGATAGTTAGTGGCATTTCTGGCTTATACACTATATAAACCATTGTATTTTCCTTATTTTTTTGAATTAATATACTTCATAAACTACAAAATCATACCATCATCCTCATACCATCATGTTTCCCATGTTTGCGCAAGACTCCTCAAACTACCCAATTTATTTTGGCCATATCTCACTCATCTAGACTCATATTGAGCTAAAATTTTGAGGTAGGTTCCTGAAAAATCCTAGAACATATCCATAAATTTTTAGATCATTTGGAGCAATAGATACCTATTAATTAAGAGGAAAAAAATCATACCATCACGTTGCCCACATTTGTGTAGGACTTCTCAAACTGCCCAACTTGTTTTGGCCATATATCACTCATACAAACTTGGATTGAGCTAAAATTTTGAGGGTAGTTTCCTGAAAAACCCTAGAATTTCTCCAACCATTTTTAATATAATTTGGAGAAATAGAGATCCAAGAACAACCCTACATTTGAACAGGATAAAATTCAACCATCAACAAATCTAGATCAAAGAAGATAAATCAGTAAGGTTTTATATTTTATTATTTTCTGCATTCTACACTTTATTTTCATGTTTTACAAATATTTAAATTTTAGGTTTTTATATATTTTATCTAAATTAAAAAAATAGCCTCACATAGTGGAGGTCCTTCATATGCTATTAACTCTCTTTTGGTAGGATATGTGTGCAGGTGATAGGTTCTTGAGCAATTGCTAAAGCTAGGATGGCCTACAAGGATATTCAAGCCCATCCAAACAATTGATTGTAGTAGAGAAGATCAACCAACACCACATTCATTTGATTAGGAAAAATGGGTTTTCCTCATATTTTTTATCATTGTATTTTTTAGAGCAAGCAAATGTTGTAATCATACCCCTGCATACTTGGGGTAATTCATTGTAAAAGGAGATCAAGGCTCCACTGTATCTTAATACAAAATCTATTTTTATTTGCACATTGCTTGTCCTTATTTTTCATTGCTTGGTGTCTTCTTTCTTTGCTTACATAAACTATCCAAAATATTTGTATTATAGGGACATAAATTATCCAAAAACATTGTATTATATGTGGACATTAACTTTCCAAACCTTTAAATGGCATTAAATGCCTATAAAAGCAATAGTAGCAAAGAGCCACCACTTAGTAAGAAAAAAAGAGCCACCACTTAGTATTAAAAAAAAAAAAAAAAAAGGACATAAACTATCCTACGACATGGATGACCAAAAAAAAATATCAATTGTAGTTGCCTAAGCACTTGTCCGTTTATCACACTAAGAATTCACTGCTTAGGTTCTATTGATGACATAAATAAATAAATATGAAAAATTACTTTAATAGTCCTTTACAAATTCCACCATGCACTAGGTCCAATCTATGAGTTGGATGTCTTTGTTGCACCATTTTGCAAAACCCTATGTTTTTCTCCAAAGCCCTTTTCCTTTCTCGTGCATGGTAAAAATGACTTCTACCTATGCCCTTTACCCTATTTTACCTCGATTTAGATAAAAAAAATTCTCCACTCACTTTTTACCTAGACTATTCTAGTTCCTTTAGGACTTCATTTTGTCCCTCGAAAACTCGAGGGGACACTTAGGCTAGCGGAAAGGATAAATTTAAACCTTCCATCAACCTTAACAATAAAATTATCTAGTAAAATATTATAATTTTTTTCGCTTCTCTTGAAAATAATCTCTTGATATTTTTTACCTTGTATTAATTAATTAAAGCTCAGTCATCGCGTATTTTTAAAAATTGGAGGTATCTATAGTTTTTTTTTATGCATTTATTAAATTTTAAATGCATAAAAGGAGGTAAATGTAGATACCTAAAATTAGACCACCTATTTTACACCAATCCTTGAATCAAATCCATAAAAGGATCAATTTAACCTTAACCATTGACTCAACTTTAGAAATTGCAAACAAAACCCAATAGTTGCAAATCCGCCACATCAAGGCAAATTCACCCAAAAATAAATATACTTTGTATTTGGTTTATTTTCAACCAATTCAAAGTCCCTAGCCCTTCATTGGATTTGACCTCTAACGGTCAAATTCATGAATATTCTCAAAGGAAAATTCATATAGGTGATGTATTGACATGTTAAAAATGAAAACTTAAATTGTGCCTATAGCAACCAATCAGGGTACAAATCTCTTGTGCCTACCCTTTTTTTGTTGTAGGCAATCAAGAGGCAGGGAGGAAGGTGGTTGATTTCTCTCCACCATCCTCTACTTGCCCAAAATGGTCTAAATCAAGGGGATAATTGATTGTAGGCTACAATCCATAACTAATCAACCTCATCAACAGTCAATCTAGCCTACTTGCCATCTACCTTACCCCTCTCATTTAGGAAACCCCCAAGAGGACCAATTTCTATAAATTGGCCCCTTGAGTTGGCATTAAGCATGATGAATACTTATATCAAAAATTTTCCAAAGTAAAAAACCAATTCAACATAACAAATTTCTGCCAAAATTATCCTATGAAGTTGTCAAATGATTTAGGATTCAAAGGAAGAAAAAGTGACATTTTGCATTTGGAATTTGGTGATACATTTCTTTAATGTATTGTTGTTTTTCTTAATTTTCTTAATATTTTTTATTATTTAACTTTTTTGCATGCATCCCTTAATTTTTGATAATTATATCAACTATCACATTGTCAAAATCTTTTCCCCTTCATTTTATAGGCACCTCACAAAGCTTATAGGATAGGAAACTATTTGCAGGATCCCTAAATACCAGTAGAAGGATATTTGTAACCCCATATAATTTGTTCTTTTCATTTTCTATTAGTTCAAATGAATATACAATCTATATCTAATTTAGGTGACATATTCACTACATATAGGTGATTTTATAGGCTTAACATCATTTTGTTTTTTCCAGCTTTAGAAGTGAATATGCCACTTGTGACTATTACAGGCAACATATTTGTGATACATCTAAGAAAACTCATATTTTTCCACCAGCTCGGCATCCATCATAGCTAACCCCACTCTTGTGCATCAATTTAACTGCATGTTTAATCCTTACCCTCTACTCTATCTACTATCAACCTAATTCTATCATATTAAAAAATCTACCAACTACAAGATTTCTAGGTGGCATATTCACTACACATTTTTAGCATCCATATCCAAGGTAAATCATTTTGATTTTGTATATAAATAGGAGGCTTTAGTAATCCAATTAGGAATTTGCAACATTCTTGTTGTGTAATAGGCCCCCAAATCATAATCTATCTTTCCTTTTGTCTATTTTACACGATATAGTAAATTTTATGGGTGCATAACTTCTAGGTGATGAATTCATGTAGACAATGGATTTACATTCAATTGATGTATTTGCATCAGGCACTGGAACAGGTAAGTACCTAAAATACTCAAGTTTCCAATCATTAGCATCGGGTGATTATTGGTTTTTAATTTTTTAAAATCTTTTAACTCATCTTGAAAAAACATTTATAAAAGGGTAAAAATCAAAAGAACTATATCTTTGCATTTTTTTTCAATTTCCTTAGGCATTTAACTCAAATTGCATGTAGTTTGCATTAGGATAATTTGTGTGTTTGCATTCTCCTTGCACCCTTGCATCCAAAAGAAGAAAATAAATATTTATTTCTATGGCATAGGTAATACTCATCAAAAAGATAAATCACATATAGGATAACACTTGTATTCTACATCTTGTACTCATATTGCATTGCATTGGTTTCTAGGATAGATTACAAAACCTAGGTATTTTATTAACTTGAAAAAATCAAAATTAGATTAGGGAAATCTATAAGCCCTTGGTGAACCCAAATCTCTCCCCACTAAAGATAAAACACTACATAGAAGAATTTTCCCAAAAATGATAGGTTAGTAATAGTTCTCTCCCATCTAAGTGTGGATAACCCTTAAGGGAACACACCCAAGGCTATCACCCCTATTCACCTTTTGGCATCCCACATTTCTACTTATCTGTTATCTCCTCAAGATAAGTTTCATCATCAATAACTCTTGATCCTTCAATCCACCTAGGTATAAAATGTGTGCTCTAGACCAAAGTCAAGATTGGATGACCTAGAAATGCTCTTGGATCAACCTCTAGAAAAGGTTGATTCCTTGAAAATATGAAATATAAAAGGGATGAGAGAGAGAAAAGGGTTAGAGGGATTTATTTGAGTGCAACCAAAGCTCAACTAACAACATTATTTGCATGAGCATGGCCCACTCAGTACAAGCAGAACCTAATAGATTATACAAATGAAGCTATGAAGAAACTAGAATAAGCATATATACTACAACATTCCTAACACTCTGATCAAAATAAGCCAAATAGTTTTAATCCTAACAAAATTTACTTCAACTTAAATCATGAATTGAAATATGCTAAATAACTTAAAACCTAACATAATTTCCTCTAATCAATTTATATTCAAATCCATTAGAAGTATTACAACATCCAACACTTCAAGTGCTCTAATAAAAATAAGCCAAACAACTTTAGGCCTAACATAATTTACTTCAACTACAAATTGAAATAATCCAAATAACATGAGATTTTAAATTTTTATACTATAATTAGGGTAATTAAAACAACATTGTATTGCAAATTAAATTAGAACATACAACATACGATAGGATACAACTAAAATATTCAATCCTTATAAATGAGGAGCATTGCTTCTTTTATAGCTTTCACTAGGCAAGAATAAAGCTAACTACTATATACGATCATTGGCTAAAATTGATCTAATATGATCTTGGGTTGAGCTGGCACCACTTGGCATCTTCAACTTGCTTTGCATGTCACTTGTTAGATGATTATGATCATGGTATTCTTATTTATGCTTCATGGAGGTGTTTACTACTTTCTAGCTCTAATACATGCCATGTAGTCTAACCATTTTTGACTGGGGCACCAAGTGTCATCTACATTGAGCTCTTACAATCTAGAGCATTGTTGTTGCTTCTCTCATTTACCTTTTTGGATTCCCTTCTATGCTTATTATATTATGCCAAATATTTAGAATACCTTTTCTAACATCAAAAATAAAAAGTTTTGACACACTCCATCTTGTTGAGTGGTAATTTTACCGTATTGCAAAACCATACTCACAGTCAGGATTTTGTTAGAAAAACCCTCTCTTGCAAAGAAATTGAAATTTCTCCAAGGTTCCTTTTACTTAATGTATGTTTGTGATAATGTATAAAAATAAATGTTGAAATGCCTTAAAGGTGCAAGAAACTATTAACAAGGGGTCTATGTTGGTATTACTTTGATTTTACCATGCTCTTTATTGTTCATGAAACTTAAAAGAAAATAAAATGTGATGTGATTGGCCCTCATATGACCATGCTGAAATGGTGATTTAATTCATTTTATCTTGAAGTGTTTTAGGTAGATTTTATCTTCTTTTGGTTAAGCATATTTTAACAAATTTTATCTTTCTTTGTTAAACTTTGCTTTGAACATGAAAGAAAAGACTAAAATCTATCTCTAAAATGTGAATCTTGGATGATGATTGGATTCATTTTATCTTTCTTTTTGAATGGATTTTATCTTGCTTTGTTAAGTTCTATTTGAGCATAAAATAAAAATAACTAAAATCTAACTTTGCAATGTAGTAGTAGCTTTAGAATAGCACCTTAATGATTCATTTTAATGAAAGTTTGGAAGTTATAAAAATTTCCTCTTTCACATTAGATGAAATTAATTTGCTTTTTTTAATAGTACAAATTTTGGATTTCGTATTCCCTTTTAAAGTGAATTTGTGCAGAACTTAGATTACAACTTTTCTCTTAGTAATGTGGATTTATGTGAAAACCTGAAAATTGCAAAACTCCTTTTAAACAACAAATGAACTCTGTTAAGCTAATTTGAAAATTATATAACCTGTGGAGTGCGAATAAAAATGCTTCAAAATATTAAAATTAATGCCTTAGTTAAAACATTTCCAAATAAATTAATACATTAGCCTTAAGTAACACAATTACTTGGATGTCTAATTACTTCAAAACCACTAATATTGATGTAGAAAATCATGAACATGTTAGGATTTTTAGTGCTTGATGGAATTTTAAAGAAAATAAAATGAAAGGTAAAAAAATAATAAAATGTAGGTTTAGATAAAGAAAATTAAAAAAAAAATGGAATATGAAATAGAATGTTGAAAATGATCAAAGAAAAACTACTGAAAACTAATCCCGCCTATTCTGCAAAAAATGTTAGATCATGAACACTAAACAAAACTAGGTTAGACCTGCATCCACACAATCTAAATCTGGTTAAGTGCAAGATTCTAAGGAGAAAATATGCATTAATAAAAACACTTAGATGATGCTACCATAATCTTATGCATAAAACATCATTAAATGTACCCAATACATGTGGAAAAGATATGCCAATAAAGCTTTCATTATGTTCAAAACCTCTATTTTTCTGATACAATGTGAGACCAAATGTTGGCAATATTTTGGACAACCTTCCAATCTTCTTCTTGTGCCTCTGCTCCAAAAATTACATCCCCTCTACCTTGGCTTCGATGGCCCTTTAAAAACTTTTATAAGACCTCAAACTTTTCGTTTTATTTTATTTTGCTTGTTGGGTTTCGTAACACTATCCATTTCATCTTCATTCTTTTCTTTCGCTTGAACATATTTGTAACTGACACGTTTAATTATTTTTATTTATTGGAAATTTCTTGATAACATCCTTTGGCACTTGTTCATATTCCTCACAACTTTGGTCAAAGCCTTATTAAATTAAAATGAGGATGTTGGGTATACCAAATGTATTCAACCTGTATCTTTATTTACCTTTGTAATATTTTAAGGTATACAATATTCACACATCGTCTACTCTATCGGTGGCCACTCGTTGTCCTGTACATAACACCCTCTATCATATTCCATTTGCAACCGCATCATTAGAAAAACTTGCAAGTGTATATATTCTCGTGGGTGAAAAAAATTGATTAAATGAACGTGTTTGGGATTCCTCCTTATGTATGTCTAAAGACACCTGTGTCAATGCATAAATGGTCTCCACACTACTTTGTACAACCATTATCATTCTCATTGTAGCCTTGCTAGCCAATATTATGGAGGCATAAATAAATGGATGTTCTTCCATTGAAATCGTCTCTCACATGCTCCTGGTAAGCAAGCCCAGTGGAAGGCAACACACGTGACAACAAACACCAAAAAAAATATAACTCTTGTTTATTGCCAAATATCTCATTCAAATTTGATACAACCTACATGATAGAATGTTTTATTGGAACAACACAGTCAATGCAGGTACGAAGTTAGTTTAGTCCAACATGAAATTTTGGTCATGAATTTACACCTAAACTAGTAATGGTAATTGCCCACTACATCCATAGTCCATCTGTTATTTAAAACTTTACCATTATATGAGTATTAACATGTTCACAAAACATCATGAAGACCTTAATATTCAATCCCATTCATGAGTAATATTCATCATTACGTTGCACTCCACACTCCTCATGTAACTTCTTTGATAAGTGAGCTATCTTAGGTACATCAAAATAATAAATATCAAGCATGTTAATGTACTTCTTATGGGTATCAAAAATGTCTAATAGCTTATGTATGTCATCACTGTATCATCCATATTCTTTGTATGGATTTCCTAGGAGGACGCTTCGTATTGTAGATGAACCTGCAAATAATGTCATAACACACCATTTTAATGATATTTTGTTCATTGCATTCTTTCCCATGGCTGCCATACATATCAATAAATTTCACCATTATGGATGCTATAACCTATCGTGCCTTGCATGAATTTTCTTGAATGACTATCGTTATTACTTGTACCACCCTAAAATTGACCCATTTACATAAAAAGACAAATATTTAAAAATTGATCAAAAGTGATAATAGTTGCATTTATTACCTTGATTTTCATGCTTTGCTGATGAAATCATATTAGGCTAACGAGATCGTACTATGATCTACGAAATTTTATTATGACCTTGTGTAGGATTTTGTATATGATCTCTATGATCGTAATATAATCTTGCTCAAAAACTGAAAAAACTCATTTATATAAAATGACAAACTAGTTACAACATTTTTTTCTTTACCTATGCAACCGTACGGTAGGTACGGGATCGGATCCGTCGATCAGCCCAGCTTGGAGGAGCTTGCAACCTTTTTTTTTCTAGCCCAATTTCATCAGCTTGCTTATCATATTTAATTAGACATCCTTCCCCTCAAATTCCTCCTAGCACTCCTAACACATCGATAGAATTTTACATTTTAGCTCTGGTTATTTTGTTTTTGTCTATAGGATCAAAGGATATAGGTGATCAGATCGATAGGGTCTTGTGATCGTAATACGATCTTGCTCAGTCTGCATACGATCTCACCCTGGGTGATACGATCTTGCTTGCAGCTCACTTAAGGGTAACCCCAAGCTCTAGTTTGTATTTTCTAGCACCTTATTTGCATGTTCATTATTTAATTCATTATTTTCCATTGCATATAAAGTTAGATTTAATCATTTGCATCCTTGGAGTTCACCAAATCGCATCTACTTGCATATTTCATGTAATTCAAGGCATATACATGTTATTTCCTATTAGTATTGCATTCATTAAGTCATATATGAGCTAATATCTATCCAATAAAGTCTCTAGCACATTCTATTTTCTGTTCTCTGCACTCTACCCATGAAATTATAGGTTTCTATCAAAATCGGAACTTTTGGTCTCTGATCGGGAGGGTACGATCTTGTGATCATAATACAATTTTACAAATCATAATACGATATTGACCCTGTTGCGTATGATCTTTCCTGCATCAAAAATTAGAATCTTCATCAAACTTCCGGATATAGGTCAGAGTGTTAAATCACTTTTTAGGCATTGCATTGTTCATTTAATATTTGTTTTCTATTGTTTGTTATTTGCATATGAATCAAAATTGCATATAAGTTAACGTAGTTGCATATTGGCCAAAAACTAGGTGTATGTGAGATTTGATAAAAGGAACACATCAAAACAAACTCCAAAAACCTAGGCATGGAAACTGCCATAAAATATTTCCTGGTGAACCCTAAACAATTCATCAAAAAATCACCATAAGAAGGCACGATCAAGTGTCTCTCTCTGAGGTGTAGATCTACTATTCTCCCATTCCCCTTCGAGGCGTGGATCCATTAGCCTGAAGGAAAGGAGTGTGCAAATTTTAGACCTACATTCTTTGGTGAACCCGACATGAAAAACATAGGCATATTTCTGATTTATAAAACACAAAAAAACATAAAATTTACAAAACATAAAAACAAAACAAAAAAAATCAAAAATCAATCAAAGTCATTAGTCAAATTTGCACATATTTAGTGAATTTCATAAATGTTAGATCACAACATTAGAAGAGTTGTACTCATAAATGTTAGAGCATTGTTAGATACACAAGAAATTTCTCAAACACTTGGAAACTCCAATATTTTATCCTTGGAATAGTGGAACGAACTTTGGAGAAGATTAGACATCATAAAATATCACGAACCAAGACTTAATCAAATCATAAGGTTTGACTTAGCTAGAATCCTGGATCCTAAAACTGCTTCTCGCTACTTTGACATTCAAAGGGCATGTGAGAGGTGGTTGGCAGATAAAAGAGCTAGCATCTCTTCAACCATTTACACCTTTGATGACTACCTTGAGAATGCTATAACAGTGCACAAGTTCTTAGCACACATAGAAGATCAAGAAATAGTCTTGGATAATAGAACAAGATTCTACAGAACTCCTAGGGCAGTACACTACCATGAATATTGTCACGAAATTTACTTTTATGGTCAAGATCTTGAAGTTGATAATATCACCATAGCCCACTTTGTTAAGTTCTTAAAAGCCAATTTTTAGTTTGAGGAAGAACACTATATGACCCCAGAAGAACTTGAACCCATTAATGACATCTATAGACTCTTTCAGGAAGATTAAGATATAATATTTAGGATATTATAATTTCTATTTTCTACTTTATTTCAAAAACATAAAAAAAAAACTAAAAATATTTACATATTTGCATACTTAGTTATTTAGGTATATATATAACATATATACCCCAAAATTTTAAGTATATATATATATATATATATATATTTGCAAGATAAAAATCCTAAAATCAAAATGCCTAAATTAAGAAGTGGTAAACAAGTAGAATCCGGTCACATGGAAGAACAAGACCAAGAAAACATTGATGATAGAATACTCATTGAAGATTATGTATCTTCAGAACAATATGAAGGTGACAATGGAGAGGATGAAATGGAAGATCCGGATAAACCTACATTAGATGAAAAAGGAAATCTTACATTTGAGTCTCTTAGTAAATTTACCCAATTTATAAAAAACCACATAGAAGAGTTTAATCAAGTAGTACAAATTGATAATTCAGGAGAAGGTGATATGGAATCAGCCTTAGCATCTACATTTTGGATACATACAAATCCATTATCATACATGAATTCAACAGACCAAGATAATGATCAAGCAGGACCATCTAATCAAAACATGATACCTTTAAATCAAAATGTTCAAAAACCAATGGCACAAACATCCAAGATTGCTGCTAGCAACCCTAAAAATCCTAAACAACAAAAACAACCATCCATGACCATTTTATCTCAAGCTCTTAATCAACAAATGTCAAACCAACAAAAAGCTAAACAAGTACAAAATACCAATCATCAACAAAAAATTCAACAAAACACAATTCCACATAAACTTCATAACAATCCTCCTACCAACACTTTACACAATAGTATTTTAGTTGGAAATCCTTATACAACAACATCAACTTATCAAAGACACAACAACATGGTGCAACAAAATCAATTTGGTGGACAACCATAGGGCCTTGAAGACATAGTTAAACAATTAGCTTCAAGACTAGATCAAATAGATCCTTACCATCCCTCATATAGTTATAGAGAGATGTGTAGCCAACCTTTAGATCCTATTGTGGTTGCCCAACCATATCCAAAACATTTCCCTATGCCTGTCCTCCCAATATATAAAGGAATCGAAGATCCTATTGAGCATCTTCGCATGTTTAGGATAACATGTCATGATATTTCTCATGATGACTTGTTGTTGCTAAAAATATTTCCTAAAAGTCTTGGAGGCATGGCTCTAGAATGGTACTATCAACTACCTACAAACTCTTTAAGGAACTTTGAAGAAACAACAGAGATGTTTGTCTATCAATTTAGTGCCTATATAGAGAGGCATGTAACCATTAAGGATTTATACAATCTGAAACAAGGTAAAGATGAGAGTTTTGCTGAATTTTTGACTAAGTGGAGACAACTCTTAGGCAAACTACATTTTGCATTACCACATCATGAAATATTGGATATATTTATTGGTAATTTGCAAGAACAACTATCTTATGAGCTTTCTACTACCATAATAAACTCCTTTGATCAAGCCATTGATCTAGCTAGGAGGGTAGAATATGCTCTCATTAGGAGAGGACAATTTAAGAAGAAATATGAAGATAAGACTCCTAAAAATCAATATAAGAATAAGCAAGTAGTGGGTGATGGGGTCACTGATAGCAGAAACAACTCAAATGTTAATCTTGTTGAAATTGTAAAGAAATTTGTATTGAAAATCCCTGATAAGCCACCAAGAGAATTTACAAGATTGAATCAACCCTTGACTATGATTTTACCTCAATTATTGGAACAAGGCTTGATACGGTTACCTGAGGTAAGACAACCAGATACAACTGTAGCTGGATTTAGGGTTGATTTACATTGTAATTTTCACCAAGTAGATGGACATTCTAAAAATTCTTGTAAAAGGTTGAAACACATGATACAAGACTTGATTGATAAAGGTAATATGGAAGTTCAACAATTTCCTGCAAACAATAATACCCAAAAATAAACAAATCAAAATGCAAATCAAAATCTAGATATTTTTCAACATCCCTTACCTAAACATGGTAAAGAAGCAGTAAATCAAGTAGATCATCACAATGTTCCTCATCCAACTCGGTATGTGGGAACCATTAGTAGCTTTTTACCACAACAAATTTTGCAAACCTCCTATGTACCTACTTTTTCTGTAGTCACAACTAGACCAATACAATACTTTCAAAATTCATCTTCAGAAGATACTAAAAGTGACACAGAAAGTGAAATAGGAAGTGAACTAGAGATTGCCTCAAATAGTTCTGAGTATGAATCAGATCGAGTTACTCCTATTACAGATTTATCAGTTCCAGAAGAACCATTCCCTAGAAGAGTAACCACTCGACCCTCATCTCAACAAATGCTTTCAAATCAACAAGCAGAAAGTGCTAGGTTTTGCTTTGGTCATAATAATATTGTAGGTACTATTGGAGCCATTACTAGACAACAAGCTCAAACTCAAAGCTCTTAACCACAAACTCAAACTCAAAATGAGAAATCAACTCCTTTTATATTAAAACCACCTATGAAAGGAAATAATATATCAAGTTCACAATAGAAACCTCCATATGATATTAATGAACAACTAGCAAACATCACAGCAAGAATCTCTCTTTTGGATCTTTTGAGAACTTCATCTATCCATAGAGAAGAATTAATGAGTACCTTAAGTAAGATGATGGTACCACAAAATATAGAACCTGATGTTGTGGTTAATGTTGTAAGCTCAAATGGAACAAATTACATAGATTTTTCAGATAAGGATATCCCTCCTCAAAGCATGTATAGAGATAATCCTCTATACATCACAACATTAATTGGAGATGTAGGTGTTAAAAGAGTTCTAATTGATAATGGATCATCATTAAATATATGCACATATGACTTTTTTCAAATATTTGGATTTAGAAAAGAAGATCTAAAAAGGACTAAAATGATTATTAAAGCATTTAATGATGAAACTCAAGAAACATGTGGAGTGTTATCGATCCCATTGCAAGTTGGTCCAAGGATTTTGGATACAATCGTATTTGTTGTACATTGCCCTGCATCGTATAACATACTTTTGGGTCAACCTTGGATCAACGCCATGCGAGCGGTACCCTCTACATTACATCAGTGTGTTAAGTTTGAATTTAAAAATCAACTAGTTACTATACATGGTGATCCTAGACCATTTGATATGTGTGCCATGGTAGAACCGATAGGAGTTCCATTTTATCCGGCTATGTCATCAACATATCCTAGTCCACCTCCATCATCAACAACTTCATCACCAAAACCTACATCATCACCAAAATTGACATTATCATCAACACCATCACCATTAAAAACTACATCATCTAAATCTATAATTAAAGAAGATAGTCCCTCTACTTCATATCCTACTATGGATGAAATATTACCAGACTTATCTTCGATACTCACAACTTCAGAACATAATAACTTTTCCACTCAAGATTCCCTAGTGTTAGCTAAGTTACCACCATCTCCCTAAATGATGGGCTTACCACGACCACTGGGAAGTATCTATCATGTTGGGAGTTGTGCCTTTGTTTATGCAGGGTATGATTATGGTAAAATTAATGTTGTGAATATCACAATTGATCAAAATGGTTTTGCTAATTGTTATTTTTCTAATGGATATATAAAATCAAAACAAATTATGTGTGATATGGGTTACAAAGGTAAAGGTTTAGGACCTCTTGAAAATGGAATACAAGAGCCTTTGGAAGTTGGGGAATGGCCTACCCGATGTGGCATTGGTTACATTCCTACAAAGACCCAACCATTCCCATATAAGGATGATGATCACCTTATAACATATGAAGAATATTTAGCACAAAAGGAATTGTTCAAATCAAGAAAATGGATATCTTCTTGTAATATGTTATCCATAGCATACCCAGATATGATTGTTGAACCAGATGAATATTTGGAGGGAGATATTTTTTATGATATTTCTGTTGATGAAGTTTTAAAGAATAAATTCTATTTTGATGGGTCTATCCCATGTATAGCTCATGTAGAAGCAACTACCCCTCAAGAAGAGTTAGCAAAATTAACTTTAGAAGAATTACAAGAAATGGGGGTGTCACCGACACCACCCAAATTTGAAAGAGAATCAAATATTGTGATAGAAAATGTTCTACAAGTTAACATTGGGACAGAGGAAAACCCTCGCATGGTCAAAATTGGAGCAGAATTAAGTGAAGAAAGATAGAAATAATATATAGCATTTCTCATAGAATATGTTGATGTCTTTGCTTGGACATATGCAGATATGCCAGGCCTAGATCCTTCTGTGGTAATGCACCATTTAGTAGTGCGCCCTGATGCAAAACCTGTAAAGCAGAAACTTAGGAAAATGCATCCCAAAGTAGCACTACTAGTTAAAAATGAGTTAGAAAAACTTTTGAATGTAACTTTCATCCAAGCTATTGACTATGCTGAGTGGATATCAAATGTTGTCCCAATAGCTAAAAAAGAAGCCACTAAAGTTAGGGTTTGCACCGATTTCAGAGACATTAATGATGCATGCCCTAAGGATGACTTCCCTCTCCCTAATATGGATCAAATCATAGATTTTACAGCTGGGAGTGGGATGTTATCCCTCATGGATGGTTTTTCAAGATACAATCAAATTAGAATAGCTCCTAAAGATCAACCCAAAACAACTTTTATTACACCTTGGGGTACCTTTTGTTGGAAAGTAATGCCTTTTGGCTTAAAGAATGCAGGAGCAACATATCAAAGAGCTATGACATACATATTTCATGACATGATGTATGATATTCTACATGATTATGTAGATGATATTATAGCTCGTTCAACTAAAGAGGAAGAGCATATAAATGATTTAAGAAAAGTGTTTGATAGATTAAGAGAATATTTAATTTGATTAAATCTTGACAAATGTGTATTTGGAGTTAAATCAGGAAAATTTTTGGGGGTTATTGTTTCTATGCATGGTATAGAAGTAGATCCTCTCAAAATTAAAGCTATCCTTGATATGCCACCACCTAAAAACATATCAAAGTTAAGAAGTTTACAAGGTAAATTACAATCTATCCATCGTTTCATTGATAAATTGGTGGATAAAACAAGACCTTTTCTTAAATTACTTAAGAAAAATATCCCATTTCAATGGGATGATGAATGTCAAAATCTTTTGAGAGTCTTAAATAGTATCTTCTTACTCCTCCAGTGCTTGTTCCTCCTAGACCTGATCGTCCTTTTATATTATATATTTCTACTTCGAAACTTGCACTTGGAGCTATGTTGGCTCAAATTGATGATGAAAAGAAAGAACGAGCCACATATTATATAAGTCAAACATTAATAAGCTATGAAACTAGATATACACCACTAGAAAAACTTTGTTTGGCAGTTGTGTTTTCTACTCAAAAGTTGCGTCATTATATGCTTAGTCAGAAAACATTTGTTATAGCTAAATCTGATCCATTAAGGTACTTGATGAGTAGACCTTACTTGTTAGGGCGCACAACTAAGTGGGTTCTTGATCTAAGTGAGTTTGACCTTACATTCATCGGCCAAAAATATATTAAAGGCCAAGTTATAGCTGATCAGTTAGTTGTTGCACCTTTAGAGTCTACTCACCCTATAACTATAGAATTTCTTGATGAGTGCCTTAATTTAGAAGAAGATCTTTCTGAGTCATGGTCTTTGTATTTTGATGGATCTAGATGCATGAGTGGTGCAGGTGTCGGTATTATATTAATATCTCCACAAAAGCACCTTATCCCTTTGTCTTTCAAATTACAATTTGCTTGTACTAACAATACTGCAGAGTATGAGGCTCTAATCCTAGGGTTACGAGCCGCTTTAGCCTTAAGAATTAAAATATTATTAGTCTTTGGAGATTCTCAGCTTGTCATAAATCAAATCAATGAATTTTATTAGACACGAGATGATAAGCTTCACTCCTTATAAGGAATATGTTAAACTTATTTCATTGTTTGAGAAAGTAACTTTAGAGGTCATCCCTCACACTAGCAATCGTGTTGTTGATGCCATGGTTACAGCTGCTTCTTTGTTACCTTTGGAGTTGGATGATGAGTATGCTACTATCATTATTTACCAAATCTAAGAACCTGCTTCCTCTAAGTCATATCTAGAGCCATTAGATGTGTTTATGATTAATGAAACAACCCCAGAACCTTGGTATCTAGATATCTTCAATTTCCTCCAAAATGGAACCTTCCTAGAAGGATTAGATAGGAACCAACGTAGGTTATTGCGTAAGTGAGATGTTCACTTCGTAATTGTTGGTAATACCTTATACAAAATATCCTTTGAAGGTATCTTACTAAGATGTCTTAATTTAGAAGAATCTAAGAAAGCCTTAAGTGAAGCCCATGATGGATCATGTGGAGGACACTTTAGTGGAAGTGCCATTGCTAAGAAACTCCTTCGAATGGGATATTTTTGGCCTTCCATGGAAAAATATGCTAATGATTATGTGCATCATTGTGACAAGTGTCAAATACATGCAGACCTCATTAACTCTCATGCTGAGGAACTTCAAGTCATTGCATCTCCTTGGCCTTTCTCTAAATGGGGTTTAGACATTATTGGTAAAATCAATCCTATCTC
>JAQPPZ010009468.1:0-28822 GCA_028583015.1 Wollemia nobilis
TTTGATTAGTTATTTTAGTGTAGGGAAGTACTGAATACTATAAAATCATTCCAGAGCATAATTGAAAGGTTTGTCTTAGGGGATATTAGTAGTCATTGTATTCATTCAGTGAAACTTGTGGAGAGAAGGAGTGGGTTAATGATAATAAAATTATACCCGAAGCTCATATCAAATAGAAATTGAGACCTTTACAAAGGATAAATTTCTTATGCATTACTTGTATATGATAGGGGCCAGAGGAAGCGTTATGCTTTTGAAACCTTTGAATAATCTAATTTGTGTTGGGTATCACTGAGTTATCCTTAGCAACAAAATTAGAGTGGATTATGTTTCTTTTATATGCTTATTAGAGGACCACTAATTGGACAAATTGTCTAAATATTTAATATATGGTAGTGGAGATTTGTAGACGTCTTTGAGGGTACCATTCCCATTTGATTTACACTTTTTAGAGATGTTACCATAGAAGTGTGATAGTATGTGGAGTGCAACTAAACATTGGAAACATGGTTTAATGAAACAATGAGATAGAATATTTGGGTCAAATTATATGTTACATGATTATTCTATGAAAAGCTTATACGTAATGTTGATTTATTTGTACTACATGTTCTATTGTCACAAAGGACTAAATAGTGTAACATGGACCTTTTAGTAATTTCAAATAATACCATGATTGGAATAATAGTGATTGTTTTGATATAAGTTACTAGTTTGTGCTGGTAATATATTGAAATTAGTGTAGTGTTAATAGAATGTAGTATACTTATTTATTTTCTCTAAAAAACTTATGGTGGTGAAATATTTAAGATTGGGAAAACAATTGGATTACATAGATTATGAATTTGGTTACCTAAAAGGTACCATGGGGGTCAAACTAGAGAAAAAGATGAACTCTATTGTTGAAGATGAATTGAGAACCTGTTGTAACTAATTGAATTAATAATAATATGTATGACCTATCGAGAACAATGATGTTCTCAAAGGCTGCCCATGTAATGGTAGCAGAGTAATATGATATGGATTAATTGATTTATCCATTGGTAATGGCTACATTTATCATTTCTACTCCTTATTTGGTTGAGATAACCAAGGATGTGTGTACTTTGTATGCATTGAACTTTTATTTATAAATTTAATAAAGAAGTAGACTTTGAGGCTGGGGTTTTTCCTAGTGTAATTATGATGTACATTTTACTATGGTCAAGTATTTATGATATTATGGTGCTATAGATATGGTAATAGAACTTGTTTAATTTCATTTTATAAAATAGATGACTGAATCATTTACTTTGTGCAATTTGGTTATGCTTTATAAATATGCTATGTTGTCAACAGTTGATTATCGACTTGTATGAATATATTGTCATTTTATGAGGAAGTAATCCACTTTAATTTTATGAAAGATAATCAAGTTTAGATATAATTATTTTAGTATTAAGACCTTTGATTTGTAGACACTTTGTTATTATGCAGTAAAGTAGGTACGGAGGTTTCGGGTAGGAACCTTGAACAGGAGGCAGGTGAGGACCCAGAGGAAGACAGGGCCTCTACGGGAGGAGTAGTCCAAAGAGGGTTCGAACCTCTTCAAAAATATCCTCACAAAGGGACCCAGAGGGGTGTTGAGAGCCCCAGTAGGGGTTGGTATTTTGCGAAGAAGTTAAAGGGTAGAAGGAAGGAATTTATTTCTCTTCCTCCCCTTAAATCGATGAATAATAGGATAATGGCACCTGTAATGGGTCCATTTTTGTCCATGGAAGAGTTCTTTTTTGTGGGCAAGTTTTTAGGAGGAAGGTTTGACATAGATACCATTCGGTCTTGGGATCTATCCAAGTGGAGAACAACGGGGAGCATGGAGATTGTTGCTCTTTCCAGAGAATTTTTCATAATAAGGTTTAACAACAAGGAAGATGTGAACCACATCCTAACTAGAGGACCATGGTTCTTGGGAAAGCGTAGTATTTTCCTTAGATAGTGGGGGAGGATTTCGACCCTAAAAAGTAGAGAATCAAAATAGCCCCTATTTGGGTCCGCCTTCCAAACCTTCCAGCCCAATTTTTCAATGAGTACTGACTGTAAGGTATTTGCACATCCATAGGAAAAATGGTAGCCATAGACCATGCAACCTTGGAAAGGACGAGGATGATGCATGCAATAATATGTGTCAATGCTAATTTAGATTTAGAGCTACCAAAATTTGAACTAGGGTACGGTGATTAACTGAGAAAGTAAGCGACGGAGTATGAAAATAGGCCAGTATTCTGCTCAGAATGTAAAACTCAAGGACACTTGAGGAACCAGTGCCTTAATCTAGCATTCAACAAAGAAAATCAGAGGATGGAAGGTAAATGTGCAAATGATAAAAGTTTTCCCAGGGATTTTCTTCCAAGAGGGGGCTCTTTTGGCAAAGGAGGCTTTAGGCCAGCTAAAGGAAACTACATTTATCAAGAAAATCCAAAGGACGAAGTAGGGAAACCTTAGAAAAAATACAAGAAACAAGTCATCGGAGAATAGAAGAACCAGGTAAGCCCCAAAAATTTGAGCTTGAATAAGTTGGAAATTCTAGCTAATTTAGGGGAAGAAGGGGAGGCTAAGGATTTTGAGGAAGGAAACCTATAAATTGAATTACCAGAAACCCTAGAATCCCTATCAAGGGTAGGTCTCTCAAACCTTAGGATGATAAGTCCTCTAAATGGTCAGGATGGTGTGAATTTAAACCCTAGAGATTATAGAAAACATTTGGAGGAAATAGGAATATCAAAAATAGTCCTTCCCAACATCAACACAAACAACTTGACAAACTAGGTCGAAGGTTCAATGCAAAAACCATGAGAGTACAGGAAAAACATGGAGGAGTTAGAATCAAGGAGTGAGGTGGTAGGAATGAATAGGGTCAAGGAAGACTATGTCCTTGAGTAGATCGCCCACCCATATTTTAGCGCCAAGCAGACCAGGAGTACCACCAAGCTGCCTATTGACTATGGTAGTGAGAAAAAGAGGGGGAGGATGTTAAATGCAGATCACAATAAGTTGATAACCAAAAATGAAATAGTCAGTCATAAGTAGAAGATGTTGATACAATAAGTTATCCCAGGGTAAGAATATAAAAAATAAGGAAACCTCCACAAGGGAGGGGGAGGGAGGAAATTCTAAACAATCTAAATTAAGGTTCTCTCATGGAATGTGAGAGGCCTCAACAGCCTACCCACTCAAAGGGTGGTTAGTTCAATAAGAAAGCAATATAATCCAACAATTTTGATGTTGCAAGAAACAAAATTAGATAAAGCTCAATAAAAAATAGTAGCAAAAAATATTTGGAGTCAAGAGAGCATGGTGTGCAATCCAACTAAAGGAGCCTCAGGTGGTATCATGGTGTTGTAGGATCCTTGAGTGGTGGAAGGAATCCTTGTTCAGGATGATGATAGGGTTCTGAGTGTTTTTTTCCATAACATTGACAATAACAGATCGTGGATTTTCTCAAATGTGTATGCTCCCAATTTAGTTCAAGGAAGAGCATATTTGTGGGAGTACTTGGGTAAATTAGGTGATGTTTTCCATGACATTTCGTGGGTGGTAGCAGGAGACTTCAATACCCCCTTATACCCCTCATATAGAAAGGTTGGAGCAGGACTCCCATCCAGGAGTATGAAATATTTCAATGATTTTGTGAACTCAAACCAACTAATGGATGTGAGACTTCGAGGGGCCAAGTATATGTGGAACAACAGGCGTATAGGAAACCAACTTGTTTAGGAAAGACTTGACAATTTTTTTCTATCCAAGGAGGCAATTGTTGTATTTGGAGATTCTACACTGCAAACCCTTCCTAAAATTACCTCAGACCACAACCCCATCCTGCTAGAGGTTCCGGAAGCGAACTCCTTCAAGAAACCTTTTCATTTTGAGTCAATGTGGACTAAGCATCTAGACTTGAAGGAAAATATTTTGAGATGGTGGTAGCAACCTTGCCAGGGAAGCTCTGCCTTCAAAATTTCTCAAAAGCTAAAATTAGTAAAGGAGAACCTAAAAATTTGGAACATGGAAGTCTTTGGGAACCTGTTTGAGAATAAGAAACAAGTGGAAGAAAGGCTAAAGGACATTGACAGTATGATACATAGTGGTAGTTGTGATGAAGCTACTAGGAAGGAGGAGCAGATCAAGATTTTAGAGTACCATAATATTTTGGCTTGTGAAGAGACTTAATGGTGATAGAAGTCCAGAGCTTTATGGTTAAAGGATGGTGACTCAAATTCAAAGTTTTTCTATGTCATGACCTTGAGGAATAGGAGTTACAACATTATTAGATAGCTGACCAAGGCTGATGGATCCAAAACCCAAGACTTGACCCAGATCAAAGAAGAAACATTTGGTTATTTTAGCTCCCTCCTCGGGGAGGATGTTCAGTGTTCAGAGGTAGCTAAGGATTCTCTTCTCTAGTTCATTCCTAATATGGTTGACGAAGCCATTAATGATAAAATCCTTACCCATTTCACTGATGAGGAAATCAAGAAGGCTTTATTTACTATGAAATCGGATAAGGCTCATGGTCCTAACGACTTCCCCCCTTGGTTCTATCATGCTTTTTGGGATATTGTGGGAGAGAATGTGGTAGCTGCAATTAAGGAGTTTCAAGAAATAAGACATATTCCAAGAGGGTTCAACTCCACATTTATTTCCTTGATTCCCAAGGGGCCAACCCCTAAGACTATGGCAGATTTCAGACCTGTTAGCTTGTGCAATGTGTCCTACAAGATTTTAACTAAGACAATGGCTAATAGGATGAAATAATTTTGATCTTTTATCATTGATCGGTGTTAAGGAAGTTTGGTACAAGGGATATCAATTCTGGATGGGGTAATAACGGTTCATGAAGCCCTGCATTCAACTAGGCAAACTAACAAGGTAACCTTTGCCCTAAAACTTGATATGAGCAAAGCCTTTGATCACATTAATTGGGAATTATTGAGAGTTATTCTTCTAAAATTTGGATTTCATCCCCATGGGTGAGGATCATAAAAGAATGCATATCAAATCCCTAATTATCAGTTTTGGTCAACGACACGACATCTGGGTATTTTAAAAGCCATAGGGGGATTAGGCAAGGATATCTGATCATCCCTATGTTGTTTATCATAGCAGTAGTGGCATTGGGTAGGATGATTAAAGCAACATGCAATGCAGGTCTAATTACAGGTATTAAAACTGCCTCTCTCACCAATCTAGTTACTCACCAACAATTTGTTGATGACACTCTCATGCTGACTCAGTCTTTAGTGGTGGAAGCTAGAAGGATCAAGCATATTTTCTAGCTCTACGAGGAGACGACAGGACAGAAGGTAAATTTTGACAAGAGTAAGCTTTACTTCCTTAACACCCTTATTCAAAGGTAAACCAAAATTGCAACAATTTTGGGATGTTCGTTAGCGACTCTTCCCACTTCGTATTTAGGCCTTCCTCTTTTCATTGGTTCTCCCAAGAAATCTATGGGATGGAGTGGTAGAAATAATAAAAAAAAAATTGGCTGGATGTAAAGGACACTTCTTATCTCAAGCAAGGAAACTCACCCTCACCATGGTTACCTTGCAGAGTATCCCTGTGTATTTCCTATTTGTTTTCAAATCTCCAGTCAAGGTTTATCAAAAAAGTGAGCAGCTCCAAAAGAATTTTCTTTGGTCAGGATTAGAGGGAAAATAGAGAATCCACTTGGTAGGCTGGAGCAAGGTGTGCAAGCCGAAAGAAAATGAGGGTCTAGGATTGTGAATAATTGCCCACCTAAATGTAGCCTTACGGGCCAAACAGTCTCGACGTCTCATTAAAAATGAGGAGAATGAGTGGAAAACCATCATCAAAAGAAAATATCTTTAGGATTTGGATTTCTTGAATGAAGACATTCCCAGAAGAGGGTCAGCATTTTGGAAAGCAATATTAGATAGTAAATAGGTCATCAAAAAAGGTATGATATGGGTCTTAGGGAATGGCCAAAGAATCAAGTTTTGGGATGACAGGTGGGCCAAGGAATAAGCATTATCTCAGGCTCCCCACTTGGTCAGGATCAAAAGAATCACAGAGGATTCCATAGGGAGGAGATTAGCCTACTTCATGAGATAAGATAGAGGAAGAATCACATGGAAATAGATAAGGATTCAGGGTCTTGAAGCAGAGTAACAAGAAATCCAAAGTATCCTACATCAACAATTTATACCTATGAAACCAGAGTAGGATCATGTTGTATGGGTAGCTACAAAAAATGGCCAGTTCTCAATATAATTTGCATACAAGCTAATGCTAGACCTTGAGGACCCTATTCTTCAGACCCAATTGGTGTGGGTCAAAAAACTTATTCCAAAAATAGTAGTGTTTTCATGGCTGGTGATTCAAGGAAGGATCCTCACCATTGACAATATGATATGAAAAGGTATGATTGTTGCTAAAGAATCCCAAAACCTTCCCCTAGGGGAGAGGCAGATTGCCTAGTCCTTAAATTTAATATTGGTTGAGGATCCTATGCTCATCAAGACCAACCCTATACTAGAATCCAAGTGGAATCCACCCTAGGTTGGGTGGTTAAAGCTCAATTTTTATGGGGCCTCTAAAGGGAATCTTGGTTGAGCAGGGGCTGGAGGCGTAGTGAGAGACCACCAAGGTAAGCTGGTAGTGACCTTCTCTGAGTAGCTAGGCACAAGGACAAATAACGAGGTGGAAGAAAGGGTGGTATGGAGGGGTCTTCATATTTCTCAGAAGTTTGAAGGTAAATTAATAGTCGAAGGAGATTCAATGCATATCATAAACCTCCTAAGAAGTAGGAAAAATCCTCCATGGCGAGTGAATACTGTTATCAAAGAGGCCAGGATCCTCTATTAAGCAAGGAATGATCGGATGGCCCAACACATATTTTGAGAAGCCAATAGAGCAGCTGATAAATTGGCCAACATAGGGGTGGAAGCTGACGTATTGGTCACATGGGAAGAGGGGGTCCCAAGTGATGTGGATGTCATTGTTCAAAATGATCATAAATGTAGCTAAGATCGAGGTGTCTTGCGGTGTGGGGTTTCTAAAGGATAGTAGTATTAGTGGACATATTATACCTAGCAAGGTTTGGTTTTTGTACAACATAATGTTGATCTTTGTATTAGGTTTGGGTGTGGGGTTTTTGAAGGACAGTAGTATTAGTGGACATATTTTCCCTAGCAAGGTTTGGTTTCTATACAGCATAATGCTAATCTTGGTAACAGGTTTTGGGTTCACCTGTAAAACCTGGTATTAGTGAAGATGCTTCTTAATTACCAAAAAAATTAAAGGATTAATTAATACAAACTTGGTAACTCTCTAGTTAAGAGAGAAATACTAACTCTCTAGTTAAGAGAGAAATACTAGGAGTTAGACTTTTTAACAAGCAATGGTATAGAAATATCACATGAGTAGAAAAATATAGGTAGCCCTATTTAAGGATATAATGGTAAAAAGGCTTACCTAAAATATTGTTCCATGTTACATGCTTTGCAATAAGATATAGTAGTGGATTGACTAGCTCATCATGTGGATGAGAGGATGGTCGATTTAAGACCACTCCTAGAACCAACATAGAAATAAGTATGTGGTGTGAGAAGGATAACGTGCCATTTTTTAAAAGAATGGAAGAGGGAGAGGTACAATCAGCTCATTGAATGACATATGAGAATTATGGTTGTAAATCCGATGACTTCACCTAGTACACTTCCATATCCAAAAATATGTAAGATGTTGGATTTTAGGAGGAGCTAAGTGTGGAAATAAATTAATAATATGATGTATAATCTTAGGATAGCTTTCAGATCAGGGTTATGCATAAGGGGTTGGACTCAAAATGTACTTTAGAAAAATGATGAATCCTAATCGAAATCAAGGTGAATCATGGGGAATCCTAAGAAAACTAAATCAATCATCTTCACACCAAAATTTGGGGTATTTGGACCCCTAAAAATTAAGTTTATCTTTGGGACACATTTTGACCTATTAAATCACCTTATAATTTTATAAAAATACCATCGTTAGATCAGGCTCAAAAATAGCTTTCCAACAAGGACAAATATGCCTATGTTTAGATATATATTATGGAAAATTGACCCTAAGAAAAAATTGGTCCCAAAAATTTTAGGCGAATAGGCCAACGTCGAGGGTCCTCATATTCGCAAATTTTCAATTTTGAAAATCTTAATATTCACCCAAATTTGTGAATATTCGCCACTATGCATAACCCTATTTTAGATAGGACTAGAGTATATACATATGTTGATTATATATTTATTTACAAAAAAAGATGAGAGTTAAGGTTAGAAGTTTGGGTTATGACATTTGGTATCAGAGTGCTTGGTTTGTAGGGATACATGTTTCCCTGTGCAAGAATAGATGGAGTGTGTCATGATGTACACCATATAAATATTATATCTATAATAATAGAGTATCGGTCAAAAGTAAACCTCGATCATCTAGCTAGAGTAACTAAGAATATAGTTGCTATTAGGAGAAACAATTCAAGGATGAAATTATGAACTGATTCCTACTATATCTCCTATGTGTGGCCAAGGACAATGCTACCCATGTGAAGCAGAGGGAGTGCTACTCCATTAACTAGGCAGATATGACAAAATAATGTAGACGTCAAGACTCTGGAGATGGGTATGAATGCTCCTAATAGTGAGATGAATGATCTTACTACAATAGTTGCCTTACTGAGAAAAAAAATGGAAACACAAAAATAAATATTGGAGGCTATAGTAAATTGAGATTTACAAGCTAGAAATTCTAGAGTGGAACAAGAATGAAATTCACTCAAAGGCTCAATAGGCTAGAATTCAACTAGAGGTAAAATTGAGCAAATATATGAATCACCTAAAATATTCCAAGTTTAATGGAGAGGAAGATGGGGGTAAAGTCAAAGCTTGGTTGAAGGAGATAGATACTTTCTATAACATGAATAAAAATTCCATCAATAACCAAATATCCTATGCCACTTTGCATTTATAGGGGGTTGGATTGGATTGGTGGAAAATTTTTAATGGGGAACAAGGGATTGAGGTTGCTGTTGATTTAAAATGGGAAAACTTTGTGACAACTTTCAAAGAAATATTTATCACCGAACACTTCTACACCAAGAAATTTGAGGAATTCATCAATCTTAGGCAAGGAAATAAGATGGTGGAAGTTTATTATCAAAAATTCATCAAGCTACTAAAGTATGTGCCTATGTATAATGAGAAAATGAAGGTACATAATTCTATACTAGGAGAAGATCCTAGAGTAGGGCATGAAGTAAACATGCAGGAACCTGGTACTCTTTAGAAGGCTTATGATTTGGTTAGGAAAGCTGAAACTTATCTCAAGCCTTACGAAGGGGCATCTAATCAGGATAAAGAGGCACTAAGAAAAAGAAAGAATGCAATATTTATGAAGTGGGAAGGCGAGCAGGCAAACAAAAGCTTATATAAGAATGATAAAAAAATTATAAAAATCAAGGAAAGTTTAGGAAGAGGTTCCAAGGAAAGAACCGAAATCCTAACAATCACAATAGTGGTGATAACAGATCACCAGTGCAGGGTCAGGCCAATTATCTGCTAGTAGTGAAAATAGAATATGGATAGAAGTAGAAAAAACACCCAAGATCCAAAGTAGGATGTTATAAATGTGGTGGTCTACATTACGCCAATAAATATCCATTCAAAACAGGATTGAACTCGAAGGGAAAAAAGCTTGCTTATAAAGAACCATCCCATAATATTTATGCAACAATAGGGACTCATAATTTGGAAGGATAAGACACTCCACTGCTGATTAAAGGTAATATCTTTAGTAGAAATATTAGAATTTTTATTGATAGTGGTGCCTGTTGGCATTTTTGCCACATTGATTCTCACTGATTAATGCATTAGTGTATTGTTGAAAATATGACCTTTGATATCAGCTTTGATGCAGCTTTGGAGAAAAAAGAAGAAAAAATGAGCAAAAAATGACTAAGTCTAAAAACTGCAGCGATTCGCTGACATGTCGCAAAATCGCGGTCAACGCGGTCAACGCAGCAGGTTGGGCGGAACCGTCGCGATATCGCGACGTGTTCCAGAATCGCGGGTTGGTCGGCTTCAAAGACACAAAGTTGAAAACTTGCAGCACGTCGCTGACATGTCAGCGAATCGCGACACTGGCGGCTTCGAAGGGGCGAGTGCCAAAACTTGCAGCGATTCGCTGCATGTTCGAGCAGAGAAGAGTCCAAGGCAAAGATGCAGCACATCGCGACGCAAAGTGGCAATTGGTACGGAAGGAGCAACACGTAGCGATATCGCTACATGCTTCAAAATTGTGGCCATTTTGGTCCGAGAAGCAAAGGAGCAGTAAGTTGTAGCGATTCGCTGCAATATCAACAATAAAGCCAACTGACATAAAGTTGCAACGAAATCATGCAAGGGATGAAAATTGATAAAAAAGCATGAAAATGGTTAAGTGCTCAAATTGGTAGCAAAATGGAGACAAGGAAGAATTGAAGACATTCAAGTGCAAAAGGTGTTATGTTTTCGCAGACCGTCTTCAAGGCCGTACAAGGTGCCTGAAACATGTAGCGATATCGCTACATGTTCCATTTTCGTGGCGTTTGGTTTCAAGGGTTTCAGTGTTCAAAAGTGCAGCGATGCGCTGACTGTTTTCACAAACAAAATAGAAAATGTAGCGATTCACTGCAAGTTCTGGGTGACAAGGCGGAGTGCGGAGAGAATCATGCAAAAAGCAGAAGGCGTCGCATTTTCGCGACCCATCCATAAGATCGTACAAAGTGTCGAAAAGTGCAGCGATGCGCTGCATGTTCCGTTTTCGTGGGGCAGGAAGGAAGGAATAGCCAAAGGCCGCAATGCGTAGCGATATCGCTACATGTGCCATTTTCATGGAACAAGCTAGCGATGGAGACATTGAAGTCAAAGATGCAGCGATATCGCGACAGGGAGAATTTTCACGGATGTAAGTGACAAAAGCATACGGCATGAAAATACATCGCGATTTCGCGACCCGTCGCGTTTTCGCGACCTGCATAGTTTCCCGCCAAAAAAATAGTATGAACGGCCGAGAAGGTTTTTTGAGTTTCCGATGATTAAATGCTGCCCCGAATTAAATGTTTTGTGGATTTCCAAGGTAGTCAAAGTAAAATACGCGCCCAGGCCACCAAGATTGAAGATTTAATGCATTCGAGGCTGCTATTCGTGGATTGTCGTAACGGTTTCATGCACATGTTCAAGGAATCAAATTTAATGAAGGACCGCGAACGTTTCATTGCATTTAATTTTTGTTTCTTCGAGGCTGTAATCAAGGGGTCGTGTTCTTGGTTTCCAAGGCACAATTGTAGATCACGATATGGTCAGTTTCAAACATTAAATGCTGCAAAGAGGACGGACCTCTATAAAAACCAATGTAAGCTTCATTTCAAAGGGTTGGGGAAAAATTCTCTGCTAGAGACTGGAGATGCATTTGCAGGAATAACAGAGTTGGCTTCTAATTTGTCAAGCGGTTGTATGGGTGATTTCCTTTCTGTTCTATTGCATTTCTAATAGCTTTGTATTTCTTCATGGCTGTTACATTAAAATTCTGCATATTGGATTTATATACCACCGTGAGAGTATGATTTCTGGAATGTAGTTTTGGAGGGTTTTCCTGCATACATCGTGCGAAGGTTTAGGTTAATAATATTTATTACTTGCTGTTGTTGCATTTTTAAGTTTCCTACTGTTATTTTCCCGGTCTTATAACTTCGGCCTGTGGCCATATTTCCCATTTCTTTCTGCAGTTTTTAAATCTCTTTCCTACAACCCTTATCTTAAACCAAGTCTAGAATAGTGAAGGGAACCAGCCCACTCTGGAGATTGGTCTGGAAGCCATTTCTTGCTTCCAGCCTTTCAATGTTGGCCAGGTCTAGGGTGCATTTGTAAAATCCTTTCCTGTGGCAGATTTTGGACCAACAGTTTTTGGCACGCCCGGTGGGACAGATTTTATTTGTCTCTAAAAGATCCCATAGGGTCGAAGGTTTAATGTTCGCCTTCAGACTGTAAATTAGAGCATTTGGTGACTCTGTTGTTTTTGGTGACCCTACTGGACCCAGAAATACTTCATGATTACAAGATCACAGTCAAAGAAATTTGGCGATCTTGTTCAGTTTTTTGAGCTCGATAGTTCAAGAAGTGGTGAGCATTCTAGATTAGTTTCCTCATCCCTTCCATATTTTGCTGTACAAATATCCAGTATTGTTGCTAGTGTTGCACCCCTACAAGTTCCACCAATGGAACAATTTCCTCCACCCAAAAAATTCTTGGCATGGAATAGCACTGGAGCCTTGAATCTGCAGGCTCAGAATCCAAGGACCTCGAGCCGCACTAAAGGCTTTGCCCACTTACGATGGTACTGGTAAAATAGCCTATGAGCACATAAATGATGTGGCTTCCCTGGTTGCTATCCATGACATTACCGATGAAGATGTAATGATCAAATTGTTAGTATGTTCTTTGAGAGGTAAACTGCTATTTTGGTACAGAACTCTACCTCCCGGCACCATAACATCATGGGATCAGTTTGGTGATTTACTGGTGAAACATTTTCATGAACAGGTCGACCCTTTCTCATTGTTAAATCAGTTTACCGTCATACAGAGACATCCACAAGAAGAGATACCTAATTTTAATGTTCGGTTTACCAGAACTTGGCAAAGGATTCCTGATGGTATTCGGCCTGCTGATGAATTAGTTGCGATGTACTACCTCAGAGCGTTTCACTCAGATGTCGGTTGGGAGGTTCGGCAATCTAATGTGATAACGTTTCCAGAAATATTTGAACAAGCAATTAAAGCAGAAGCTGATCTGGTTGCTGTAGGAAGACTGCCTCCAAAGGTAACTATGCCTCTTATTCTAGATTTGCCTCAATATTTATATGGTTCACAACCACACCCCATGCCAGCTATGTATCCTACACCCTCATGGAACTCTAAAGCACCTCAGGTTGCACCTGTCCCAGTTCCTCAGTTGCCTGCTTTAACTCCTTTACCGCTCCCTACACCCAGCATTCAACCATCTCCCGTTTCCACTACATTTCCAGCTTTGCCAGCAACACCAGCTCATTTGCCCTTACCAAGACCTCCTCGCACCTGCAAAACCCTGATCCATATACAACATTATTGCAAGAGGTGAAGTCTACAAATTTTGCCATTAGAGCCATGGGAAATAAGATCACACTCATTGAGAGGAAGCAGGCTGAGAGAGATTTCTAGCCAAGGAGATTTCAACCTCCTCAAATTACTAGAGATCAAGCTGCCTCCACAAGCAAAGCACCTAAAAAGGGCTTAGTTGTTCTAGCAAATGAAGATGCAGCCCATGCAGATGGAGTATATTGGTGCTTGACTTGTAATGATCCTCACGGAGAGGATACATGTATGGTTCACTTAAATTATGTGCAGACCTTGGCGGCCAGCTCTTCAGGTGACCATGTTAATATGATCTCAGAAGCTGGTCATAGTTTGATGACTGCAGTGGAAGATCAAGTTTCAGTTCTAACAAGGACTGGAAAGAAGCCTATGAATGTTGATCCTGCTGACTTAGAGCCGTTAAGAGTACCGGCTGAAGTGAAGAGGCCAGTGAAAGCTCCTGTGCCAGTTCCAAAGTCTGATGCACCTATTTTGTCAAAAGATCCAGCTTTTAACAGAGTTCAAGAAAAGGCAGCAGCTCCACCAGCAAGATCAGAAGCAGAGGAGCAGACACGTGAAAAATTGAAATATCCATCACTGACCAAGAGGTTAAGAGTGGAAGCTACACAGCAGTATAGAACCAAATTTGAGCAACCTGCTGAGAAGAAAAATTTTGTTGCAGTTTCATACAATATTGTTGATGATCTTAAGAAAACCCCTGCTAAGGTAAGCCTTTATGATGCTTTGCAATTACCTGGTCAAGTAGATTTATTACAAGAGTCATTGAAATCAGTGGAGAGTGAAAAAGGGCCTACCCAGACCGTTTATGCCCAAACTTTAACTACCTCTGTTACTGGTAAGAACAGACCTCCTCCTTTTTACTTGTCATTGCAAATAGAAGGTTTGGTTGTACACAATTGTATGATTGATTCTGGAGCTGCAACCACTGTCATGCCCAAGGGAGTCTGTGAAGCTATGGGAACGGAGTATACCCGGAGTAGTCCTGGAGTCTTGCAATTAGATGGCACCCCCGTAAAAATAGTAGGTGTCATTAAAGATGTACCCATTGTCCTGCATACAATGCCCCAAATCACTGTTATTTAGGAAATTGTTGTAGTAGATTTAGAGCCCTATTTTAGCATGTGTTTATCCAGGGAATTTACCGCAAAATTAGGGGGTTATCTAGCATTAGATTATTCCCATCTGGAAATTCCTTTTAAGAATAGACGTCTCAGAATACAGAATGAAAAGCCTTCCCCTTTTCACATTGAGAAGTTGGAAGATGTTGGAAAAGACATGCAGTCGGTCCATATGCTCACTGAAGAGTCTGAAGATGCTATTTTAATGAGTGAAGTTTTAAACAATATTCAGTTGGAAGACCAGTTTTCAATGCTTAACTTCAATGCCATGATGGAGACAGAGATTGGCTGCTATGCCATTCGAAAACCTGAGACTGAGACAAAGCAGGAATTGTCTAACCCAGTTGATCAGACTGAGGTTACAGATCAGTTATGGCAACTGTATTTCGATGGAGCTAGATGCAGGAATGGTGCCGGAGTAGGTATTGTGTTAATTTCTCCCTCTGGTGTACAGAGAACTTATTCATATCGACTTACATGGAGTTGTACTAATAATGCTGCTGAATATGAAGCATTGTGCTTGGGTCTAAAGAAAGCAAAGAAGTTAGGAATAGAACAGCTCAATATTTTTGGTGATCCTGAGCTTATTGTAAATCAGGTCACAAATAGATGCATCTCAAAGCAGCATTATCTGAAAGCATATCGTAATCAGGTTTGGGATTTGTTTGAACTTTTCACTGCGCTTAATATTCAAGTTGTTTCCAGAGAGATGAATAAACATGCCGACTTATTAGCATCTCTTGGAGCTAACTTTTCTCCTGCTGATCAAGTTGTGAATAAGCCCAAGACAGTGAGAATGGTATACAGACCCAGTGTGCCAGACAAGGAAACTTTTTGGCAGTTCTTTGAAACCGATGAGCAGATTGTTAATTTCCTTATACATGAAGCTGCAGCTATTGAAGGCAAAACTTTGGAAGATGAGGAAGTCGAAGGTCTTATTCAATTAAGGAATAACCATATTCCAAAGGGTCTAATAACTCTGGAGAGCTTGTTTGACCAACATGATCATTCCAGAAAGCCTCGAATGGATATTGATAGAAAGGAATACATGGAGTTAGAGCTTCAGCCTAACAAAGTGATTAAGGTTGGCACTGACTCAACCCCAGAAGAACTGCAAAAAATCAGGCAGCTCTATAAAGAGTTTTCTGATATTATAGCTTGGAGCTATGAAGACTTGAAAGGCTACAACAAGTAGATTATACAACATACAATTGAACTGGAAGAAGGAGTTAGGCCTTTTCGCAGTAAATAGAGACCTGTAAATCCAAAGATTGAGGCGTTGATGAAGGCTGAACTTGTTAAAATGTCGCAAGCTAAGATCATCTATCCGATCAAGCACTCCACATGGGTCGCCAATCTGGTCCCAGTCCGTAAGAAGAATGGAGATATTAGATTATGCGTTGATTTCAGGAATTTGAACCGTGCTTCATTAAAGGATCATTATCCTTTGCCGAGAATTGATCAAATATTGCATGTTGTGGCTGGGGCACAACGTTTTTCTTTGTTAGATGGATTTTCTGGGTATAACCAGATCTGGGTAAAAGATGAAGATCATTTTAAGACAGCATTCACCATGAAGTGGGGTACTTTTGCATATCAGCGAATGCCCTTTGGACTGTCAAATGCTGGAGCTACCTTCCAAAGAGCAATGGATATTGCTTTCAAGGATTTATTGAATAGGATCATTGTAATATACCTTGACGACATGATAGTCTTTTCACATAGAAGGGAAGACCATTGTTCTCACCTGAGGCTGATTTTTGAGAAATGCAGAGAATTCGAAATCTCCATTAATCCAAAGAAGTCTGTGTTTGCTGTAAAAGAAGGTAAGCTTCTGGGTCATGTGATTTCTGAAGATGGATTAGCAATTGATCCAGCCCGTGTTGAAGCTTTGAAGAAATTGACACTCCCTGCAAACAAGAAGGAACTTCAATCTTTCTTTGGATAGATAAATTTCATTAGAAAATTCATTGCTGATTTTGCTCAAGTTGTTAAACCAATGACCGAATTGTTGAAGAAAGATGCAGCTTTTCCAATGGACAACTCGAAGAAAGGAAGCATTTCAGAGATCAAGGAAAGAATAGTGCAGGCCCCTGTCCTGATTAATCCTGACTACTCCAAGGATTTCATCTTATATGCAGTTGTAGAAGATGACAATTATGCTGCAGTTTTGACGCAAAAGGGAGATGATGGGAATGAAAGGCCCATTTCTTTTTTGAACCAAGTCATTTTACCTCACGAAGCAAAGTACAATTTTATTGAGAAACAGGTATATGCTGTGATGAAATCCCTGAAGAAATTCAAACATTTTATTTCCCAGAGCAGGACATTTGTTTATGTTATTCACCTAGATGTGAGAAATTTCATTCTTCAAGGAGAGTTGGGTGATAAACGTGTTGGCTGGGTCACCAAGATCCAGGAATTTGATGTAGAAATCCACCCAACTAAATTAGTGCGTGGTAAAGCTCTGTGCCAGCAATTAGCAAATATGGCAGCATTTGATGTATGCGAAGATCAGGAAGAAGCTGTTGCTGGTAATGACAGTTTAATGAATTTCTTAATTTTGGAAAAAGATTGGACAGAGGACCTGATTGATTACTTCACAACTGGAATATGTCCATCACAATTGACTGCTTCTCAGAGGAGGAGATTTCGGTTGCAAGCTCTGCGGTATGTTTTGTTTTCAGATGGTTTATTTTTTAAAAATATTGATGGTGTTCTTTTGAAGTGTGTTAAACAAGCAGACAAGGATAGGATCTTGGAAGAGTTTCATTCAGGTCTCTCAGGAGGTCACTATGCAGGAAGACCGATGGCCTTGAAAATCATTCGAGCTGGTTACTACTGGCCGACCCTGTTCTCAGATTCTTTCAAGATTGCACAAGCCTGTGATAAGTGTCAAAGATATGCAGGAAGAGTAAGGAATGCAGCTCTGCCTTTGCATCCAGTTCAGGTTGAAGCACCCTTTCAGCAATGGGGGTTGGATTTTATTGGAATAATTGATCCTAATTCCTCAGCTGGGCACAGATACATCTTAACAGCTACAGATTATTTCACAAGGTGGTCTGAAGCCATACCTACAAAGATGGCCAATCAATCTGTAGTGATTTCTTTTGTTGAGAGTTTGATTACACGTTTCGGTGTTCCAGACGCCATAATTACAGATAATGGGACTCCATTCATTGGAGCTGAACTGGATGAGTTTGCTAACAAGTTTGGCATTTTCCTTAAGACATCTTCCAATTACTATCCACAGGGAAATGGCTTGGCAGAGTCAACGAACAAGAATTTGCTCAGAATTTTGAAGAGGTCATTGGGAGAGAACAAAAGATCATGGCACTTGTTATTGAATCAGGCGTTATGGGCAGACAGGATTTCCGTCAAGAAGTCCATTAAAAACTCACCATATGCCCTAGTCTATGGCAAAGAAGCAAAGTTGTCGGTTCATCTTGAGTTGCCAGTATTACAGCAGTTGCAGTCTTTTCAAGATGATGAGACAGACCTGAGTTCCTTGGATCTGCGAATAGCACAGTTGTTGGAATTAGAGGAGCAGCATTCCAAAGCGTATAATGAATTTGACAAGCACATGCAAGGGATTTCGAAGTGGTTTTATAAGTATTCTGCAGCCCGTCCATTCAAGCCAGGAGATTTGGTGCTGAAATGGAATGAGAATAAAGCTAAACCTGGCAATCATAAGAAGTTTGATGCGTTCTAGGATGGTCCCTTCCGTATTTCTAGCACAAGTGCAGCTAATTCTTTCTATTTGGAAGACATGGATGGTAGCCCACTTCCAATTTCAGTTAATGGCTTTCATTTGAAAGCCTACTTTTCATGACTTCGCAAGTTCAATTTGAGTTTGTATATGATATAAAAAAAAAAAGTGAAGAAGGAGAAAAGAGTATGTATATATGTTTTGCCTTTTGTTGTCACCTTGGCCCTTGTTGCTGGTGGGCTGTAGGTGTTTGTTTCCCTTTTGTCCTTCCTTTCCCGACAGTTTGTGGCTTCCAAATAATTCTTCTTTTCCCTCCCCTACTTTCTATTTCCTTTCTTCATCTTCCTTTTCCTTCTTTTGTTTCTTTCTTCCTGCAATATAAAAAACAAAAAGACTAAGCCACGGCTATTGTTTCTTTTCCCCTTTTTTGTTTTCCCCATTTCTTCTTATCCCTTTCTTCTCAGTTTGTTTTTTTGTTAAAAAAAAAAAAAAGCATTTAGTTTCCAGCTTAGTTCATTTTCATTTCACGCTTCAAAAACTTCCATTTCTGTTCCATCCATTCGTTCATTCCATCTATTGCCACTGGTAGTGTAGCAACATGTTGTTGTTATGTCTACTACGTCACTTTTGCTCCATCATTTTATTATTCACACCACTCCATTGCAGTCACCGCCTGCGCAATCACAGGAGCTCACTCCACCATCACATTCCCTTTCTTCAGTTTATAATCGCTTCTATGCAGGTTCTTCCGGTTCTAATTTTCAGCAGTAGAAGAAGTTTTGCAGCAGCCCTCTGACAAGTTTTGCAGCAGCCCACCTTCTTGTTCTGATATGACTCTGTGCCCAATGGACTAAGGCCTGGATTCTTGCATACAATGAGCTGTATACCCCGCGAGCCACCAAGAATGTTGGCATTTTTGCCACATTGATTCTCACTGATTAATGCATTAGTGTATTGTTGAAAATTTGACCTTTGATATCAGCTTTGATGCAGCTTTGGAGAAAAAAGAAGAAAAAATGAGCAAAAAATGACTAAGTCTAAAAACTACAGCGATTCGCTGACATGTCGCGAAATCGCGGTCAACGCAGTCAACGCAGGTTAGGCGAACCGTCGCGATATCGCGACGTGTTCTCGTCGGCTTGACTTCAAAGACACAAAGTTGAAAACTTGCAGCGCGTCGCTGACATGTCAGCGAATCGCGACACTGGCGGCTTCGAAGGGGCGAGTGCCAAAACTTGTAGCGATTTGCTGCATGTTCGAGCAGAGAAGAGTCCAAGGCAAAGATGCAGCGCGTCGCGACGCAAAGTGGCAATTGGTATGGAAGGAGCAACACGTAGCGATATCGCTACATGCTTCAAAATCATGGCCATTTTGGTCCGAGAAGCAAAGGAGCAGTAAGTTGTAGCGATTCGCTGCAATATCAACAATAAAGCCAACTGACATAAAGTTGCAGCGAAATCATGCAAGGGATGAAAATTGATAAAAAAGCATGAAAATGGTTAAGTGCTCAAATTGGTAGCGAAATGGAGACAAGGAAGAATTGAAGACATTCAAGTGCAAAAGGTGTTATGTTTTCGCGGACCGTCTTCAAGGCCGTACAAGGTGCCTAAAACATGTAGCGATATCGCTACATGTTCCATTTTCGTGGCGTTTGGTTTCAAGGGTTTCAGTGTTCAAAAGTGCAGCGATGCGCTGACTGTTTTCACAAACGAAATAGAAAATGTAGCGATTCACTGCAAGTTCTGGGTGACAAGGCGGAGTGCGAAGAGAATCATGCAAAAAGCAGAAGGCGTCGCATTTTCGCGACCCATCCATAAGACCGTACAAAGTGCCGAAAAGTGCAGCGATGCGCTGCATGTTCCGTTTTCGCGGGGCAGGAAGGAAGGAATAGCCAAAGGCCGCAATGCGTAGCGATATCGCTACATGTGCCATTTTCACGGAACAAGCTAGCGATGGAGACATTGAAGCCAAAGATGCAGCGATATCGCGACAGGGAGCATTTTTGCGGGTGTAAGTGACAAAAGCGTACGGCATGAAAATACGTCGCGATTTCGCGACCCATCGCGTTTTCGCGACCTGCATAGTTTCCCGCCAAAAAAAATAGTATGAACGGCCAAGAAGGTTTTTTGAGTTTCCGATGATTAAATGCTGCCCCGAATTAAATGTTTTGTGGATTTCCAAGGTAGTCAAAGTAAAATACGCGCCCAGGCCACCAAGATTGAAGATTTAATGCATTCGAGGCTACTGTTCGTGGATTGTCGTAATGGTTTCATGCACATGTTCGAAGAATCAAATTTAATGAAGGACCACGAACGTTTCATTGCATTTAATTTTTGTTTCTTCGAGGCTGTAATCAAGGGGTCGTGTTCTTGGTTTCCAAGGCACAATTGTAGATCACGATATGGTCAGTTTCAAACATTAAATGCTGCAAAGAGGATGGACCTCTATAAAAACCAATGTAAGCTTCATTTCAAAGGGTTGGGGAAAAATTCTCTGCTAGAGACTGGAGATGCATTTGCAGGAATAACAGAGTTGGCTTCTAATTTGTCAAGTGGTTGTATGGGTGATTTCCTTTCTGTTCTATTGCATTTCTAATAGCTTTGTATTTCTTCATGGCTGTTGCATTAAAATTCTGCATATTGGATTTATATACCGTCGTGATAGTATGATTTCTGGAATGTAGTTTTGGAGGGTTTTCCTGCATACATCATGCGAAGGTTTAGGTTAATAATTTTTATTACTTGCTGTTGTTGCATTTTTAAGTTTCCTGCTGTTATTTTCCCGGTCTTATAACTTCAGCCTGTGGCCATATTTCCCATTTCTTTCTACAGTTTTTAAATCTCTTTCCTGCAACCCTTATCTTAAATCGAGTTTAGAATAGTGAAGGGAACCAGCCCACTCTGGAGATTGGTCTGGAAGCCATTTCTTGCTTCCAACCTTTCAATGTTGGCCAGGTCTAGGGTGCATTTGTAAAATCCTTTCCTGTGGCAGATTTTGGACCAACAGTGCCACAAATAGCTTTGTTTCCACTAGCTTAATTAAATATATACCAGAAAGGTTAGGAGTATTGGCACATGGGTGGAAGGTCAAGTATGGCTCAGGACAAACCTACTTTGTAGATTAGTGTTATGTTATGATTAAAATTATCTTACCTAGTGGTACAAAAAAAGGTTACCTCTATATAGCACCACTACATGCTTTCAATGTAGTCCTAGGAATGGATTGGTTGTAAACACATAAGGTCATAATCAATTTCCAGGATAAATGGATTGAATACTCGAAATATGGTAGGAAGGTACAAAGAGTTTACAACTTCTAAGAAGATTTTTGATCCCAGATCGTTTCTGCAATGTATCATAAGAAGGCAATGAAGAGAGCAAGAAAAATTTATGTAGTGAAGTTGAATGAGATAAAATATGAAAAGAAGGAAGAGGTGTCTGAGAAACACCTAGTTCTTCGGGAGTTTAGATATGTATTTCCATAGGATTTACCTGGATTGCCCCCAAAATGTGAATTTGATTGAGATGCAAGAATTGAAAGTGCAGTTACAAGGACTGCTGGAGAAGGTATTAATTAGGCCAAGTGTGTCACCATGGGGTGCACCAGTGCTATTCATCAAAAATAAGGATGGTTCCTTGCAACTATGTATAGTTTATAGGATTCTAAACAAGGCAACCATTAAAAATAGATATTCTTTACCTAGAATTGAAGACCTCTTCGATCAACTAAAAGATGCTACTATATTTTCAAATATTGATATAAAATTAGGATACCATCAATTGAGGATTCGAGAGGAGGATACCCATAAGAAAAATTTCAAAACTTGTTATGGACATTATGAGTCTATTGTTTTACCTTTTGGTTTATCAAATGCTCTAGCAGCATTTATGAATTTAATGAATAGAATTTTCAAGAATCTCTTAGACTGATTTGTGCTTGTGTTTCTAGACAACATTTTGATACATTACCAGAACAAGTTAGAGCGTAATAGACACCCTAAGATTGTACTAGAGCTGCTAAGAAGGAATTAATTATATGGGAATTTGTCTAAGTGTAAATTTTATGTGTTAGAAGTGCAATATTTAGGGCATATTGTGTTATAAAAAGGGATCCCAATGGATCCTAAGAAAATAGAAGCTATATTAAGTTGGCTACCACCTACAAATATGATAGGAATATAAAGTTTCAAAGGTTTGATCAGATATTTTAGGTATTATAAGAAGGATCACACCAAGATTACCACTTCAATAACTAACCTTCAGAGGAAGGGAAAAGAGTTCAAGTGGATGAATAAGTGTGAGGTAGCTTTTGATTTTCTCAAACAAAGACTAACTACATATCCCATACTAAAGATACCAGATACTTAGGGTAGTTTTTTTGTTTGTACAAATGCATCATTGGAAGTATTGGAAGGAGTGCTTTCACAAGATGAGGTAGTGGTAGCTTATGGCTCAAAAAAACTAAAATGACATGAGGTTAACTATGCAATCCATGATCTGGAATTAGCAGTGGTAGTATTTGATCTTAAACATTGGTGACATTATTTGGTAGAGAAACCCTTTGAGTTGAGGATAGACCATCAAAGTATGAGATACATATTTATGCAACCCTTGTTGAATGCCAGACATAGAATGTGGATGTAATTTATCATTGAATATAATTTTGGCATTGAATACATAAAAGGGAAGGAAAATAAGGTTGTTGATGCACTCATTAGAAGAAGACATATAGTTGTCATGTATTGCATCCATGTGGACTTAATGGGGGAAATGCGGTATCAGGATATGTTTTGCAACCAAATTTGGGAAAAAAGGGAAGAGAAACCAAATGAACACAAGGATTTTAGCATCAAGGATAGTTTTCTATGCTTTAAGAATAGGATAATAATTCTTGAGATCGATGATTTGAGAAAAATTATCATGAATGAATCTCGTAGATCACCAAATTTTGCTCATACAAGAGGGGTAAAAATGAGATAGAATATGAAGAAAACCTTCTATTGGTCAGAAATGAAAAGACACATCAATGAATATGTCATGTAGTGTCTCAAATAGTAGAAAGTTAAGGTAGAACACAAACACCCAACAAGACTATTGTATCCTCATGATGTACCTACATAGAAATGGCAAGTGATATCAATGGAATATATTGTAGGTTTTCCAAAGACCAAATTTCAACATGATGCAATCCTATTTGTGGTCTCTAGACTGACCAAGGTTGTGCATATTATACCCAAAAATACCAAGGATGATGTCATAGTTATGGCTAACAAATTTGCCAAGGAAATATTCAAATTCCATGGTTTCCCAAAAGTGATAATTTCATATAAAGACTCGAGATTCACATTTGAGTTTTGGTAAGCATTACATCAAGGCATTGGAACTAGATTAAGCATTAGTTCTACATATCACCCAAAAATTAATGGGTAAACCGAAAGGATAAACCAATTTTTAGAGGATATGCTTCATATGTATTGTATGTCTTAGTAAACCTGGTGGGGATATTACCTACACTTTGTAGAATTTTCCTACAAAAACAACCTCAATTTGACCTTAGGCATGGAACCATTTGAAGCTCTATATTACAGGAGGTGTAGAACACCATTATCTTGGGATAATCCAGAGGATAGGATTGTGATTGGACCTGATATGGTTAAGAAAATGGAGCAACAATTAAGGAAAATCAAATAAAGACTTAAAGAAGTTGTGGATCATCATAAGTGTTATGTTGATCTCAAGAGATCACGAAGAGAGTTTGTCATGGGGGATAGAGTATTTTTGAGGGTGAGATCAAGAAAGATGCTATTAAGTCCACAAAACGAGATCCTCATTTTGTGGGAGCCTTTGAAATTACAAAAAATAACAGTATTATGGAATACAGACTTACCTTACCACCCAGTCTATCAAATATTCATGACACCTTTCATATTTCATTGCTTAGAAAATATGTAGTTAATCCTGATCATGTGTGGGACTTTTCTAATTTGTAGATAGTGAATCTAGAGGCTATAGAGGTTCAACTCGTAAAAATTCTTGAATTCTAATACAAATCAATGAGTAAAGAAATCTTGGAGCAATGCAAGGTCTAGTGGGACTACTATTCAAAGAGAAACACTACTTGGGAGAAAGTAGAAGACATGCAAAACTATTTTCCATACTTATTTGAAAATACTATGTAATAGTTGAATTATGTTTAAGCTACTATGACACACAAAGGATTGTGTTAAGCCTAAGGGGGTAAGATGTCATGACCCTCCCCTTGGTAAAAATTTTGGTTGATGGATTTATGATGATTATATGGTCTATATTACTGGAATGATCGACTATTTTATGTGCTTTATAAATATAAAATGAATGCTTTATATTTTAGTACAATGCATTTTACAATATCAATAGGGGGATTGAATACTCTATGCTTATTTTCTCCAAAACATAGATTTAATGAAATATTATGATTCTACTAAAATTTGTATATTGTGATAGTACTAGAATTTCTTGTGATAGGAAGAAGGACTTAACCACGAGAAAGAGATGTCATAAAAGTAAAAGGGATGTGTTGTTTTACTTTTAATAATATTTTGTTAACTATGTTGCTTCTTTAGGTTGAGATAAATAATATTATCCAAATATGGCGCCATTGCCATGACATTATTGCAATTGGGATAAAATACATGTTTAAATAGATTTAATGACATTTGAGGATATTCCACTAATAATGTTACAATTAACTCAGAGAGTGGATTGTGCAAGAGTGGTTTTTAATTAAGCCATCATTTAAACTCAATATAAGTTGATGTTGGTTAGCCACATGGGAACTGGATGAACGTGGTTTCTTGCTAGGGCATAGTAAAGGGATCAAAATGTGATATTTTGGATATCATGGGAGTTTAACTAAATGATACTTCTAACTAAGAAGAGGGTAATAGAATTTTTGAGGGATGCATAGTCGGTAATGTTATCAAAAGGAAGGTAAATGTAGGAAGAGATAGGAAAGGAGGATAATAATAAAAAGAGGACAAAAAAAAGGAATGGTGGTCGAAGGGAGTCACTGGATGAAAATGAGTTGTTGGTCGAAAGGAGTTGCTACATAATCAAACTTTCATAGTTGTTGGCTAAGAATTGTCACTGACTTTAGAGTTAGGATTGCTTAAAATGGCTTAATATTTTATGAACATGTGTAATGTTTTACCAAAAGATGTGGTTATGTTGGATTTAGTTTTCTTTCTTTAAGATATAACATTGTGGTTTAGACTTATAGTTCGAAGAATAACAAATTAGTAAATGACTTGGTAGTATTAGTGAAGGAAGAATCAAATAGTTGAATGATATCCTTATAGAATGAGTTTTCATTTGAATAGAAAATCTGGAAACTCCAATTGAGGTATGGTATTGACATTTTAGATGTGATGTAGCTATTTGTGAGACGTTATAGTTGCACTTTTTTTTTAAGTGAAAAACCCCTTGCAGAGCCACCTTGGTCTGAAAGACCACGAACAAGGGGTTCTACATCGTCAAAGTCAGCCGAGAGTCACACCCGACCCTGCCCGCACCAACATTATCAATTGGATTTTGGATACCCAATTCAGATTTTTTGTAGGGTGGAGATTTGAACTTGGGACCTCCCTTGGAGGATTGCCCTCTCATCTCCAAATCACCTACAACACCTAGGTGTTATAGTTGCACTTTTAAAATAGTAAAAAATTCTTGTGAAAAAAACCATGTCCTAGTTACGTATTGATATTTTGCATGACCGAGTTTGATTACGACGGAGCTTTCTAGGAAGGCATGATTTAATTAAATCGTTTTACTTTAATCCTTTTTGAGAGAAAGAGATAAAGGGAGAGTGAATAAAATTTTTTAGATTAGTTATATCAGTGGAGAAAAGTATTGAGTACTATAAACTCAGTCCAGTGAGTAATTGAAAGTTTTTTCTTGAAGGAGATTAGTAGTTATTGCATTCATTCAGTGAAACCTGTGGAGAGAAGGAGTGTATTAATGATAATGAAATTATACCCAAATTTTATGTCAAATAGAAACCGATACCTTTACACATTATAGATTTCTTATACATTACTTGTATTATGGTAGGGTCCAAAGGAAGTGTTATGCTTTTGAAATCTTTGAATAATCTAGTTTGTGTTGGGTATCATTGAGTTACCCTTGGAAACAAAATTAGAGTGGATTATGTTTCTTTTATATGCTTATTGGAGGGCCACTAATTGGACAAATTGTCTAAATATTTAATATATGGTAATGGATATTTGTAGACATATTTTAGGGTGCCATTCCTATTTGATTTATACTTTTTAGAGATGTTACCATAGAAGTATGAAAATATTTGGATTGTAGCTAAGCATTGGAAGCATGGTTTAATGAAATAATGAGATAGAATATTTGGATCGAATTATATGTTACATGAATATTCTATGAAAAGCTTATACATAATGTTGATTTATTTGTATTACATGTTCTACTGTTACAAAGAAATAAACAGTGTAACATGGACCTTTTAGTAATTTCAAATAATTCTATGACTAGAATAAAGATGACTGTTTGAAGATAAGTTACTAGTTGGTGCTGGTAATATATTAAAACTAGTGCAATGTTAACAAAATATAGTATACTTGTTTGTTTTCTCCAAAACATTTTTAGCATTGAAATATTTAGGATAGAGAAAACAATTGGATTACACAAGTTATGAATTTGGTTACTGAAAAGGTACCATGGGGGTCTTACTAAAGGAAAATATGAACTCTAGTATCGAAGATGAATTGATCACCTATTGTAATTGATTGACCTCATAAGAAGATGTATGGCCTATCAAGAAAGTTGATGATCTCAAAGGCTTCCCATTCAATGGTAGTAGAGTAATTTTATATGAGTTAATTAATTTATCTATTGGTAATGGCTAAAGATATAATTGCTACTCCTTATTTGGTTGATATAACCAAGGATGTGTACAATTTGTATGGATTGAACTTTTATTTATGAATTTAATAAATAAGTAAACTTTGAGGCTAGGTTTTCCCTATGGGGTTTTTCCCATGGTAATAATGTTGTGCATTTTGTTAGTATCACAATGACACTGAGATGGGGGGGTGAATCAATGTAGCTATTTTAACTTAAATCTTCAACTCTTGAACCTGAAACAATGAAAACTCAAAAACCAAATAAAGCAAGTATAACAAGAGAACATCACACAACATAAGATGTACCGAGGTTCACCGATTTGGATACTCCTCAAAATGACTGTTTGGACTCCCATCCAAATCTAGCCTTTGCAAAGCACCAACTTTACAATCAATTTACCAAAACCCACTGGAAGGAGAATCAACCCCTGATTTACTAGCACCAACTGGAAGGAGCACCAACCCCTGATGCCAAGCACCAACTTGGACTTAAATTTTGAAACTAGAAGATTGACATAAAAATGCCTTCACTTTTACAATACCTTGACTGGTCTATTGCTTACCTAACCTCTCTCACAATTCACAAAACACACACACTTTTAGCCCACATTAAATTCTCCAAGCAATACTCCTTTTATAACAATATTTTCTCTTTGTAACTCCTTCTTTTGTAACTTCCATATTCTCACATGCCACCTATCAATCGTAACTCCTTCTTTTGAAACTTCCATATTCTCATATGCCACTTGTCAATTGTAACTCTCTTTTTTATATAACTCCTTTTGTAACTCCTTTATGACACAATATTCTCCTACCCTTGTGCATGCATGTGTTTTGGTTTCCAAAAAGGCTTTTCATTTCTATTTTGTGGCCCTTCATTTTCTTTTCTCCACATGGGCATGCATCCGCTTCTTTCCATGTGTAATGACCATCTTAAATGATTTCAAATCATTAAAGATTCCTTATGTAACGTTTTGTCTTATTCATTGAATTTTGTCTTTATGTGACAAATTACCTTATTCAATCTTCGATTTATTCCTTATAGGTCCACATCACTATGCAGTATTCAGTTTCACTATCCTGGTGTTCATCACTAATATCAGATGCACTATCAACTACTTTGTTCCTTTGGCAAAAATGCAACATGTCGTGATATCACGATACTTTTGTTTCTCTGCCTGCCTGCCCTTTTTTTAGTCGTGAAAATGAGACATGTCGCGATATCGTGACACTTTTGTTTCTCTACCTACCTGCCCTTTTTGATTCATGAAAATGCGACATGTCGCGATATCGTGACACTTTTGTTTCTCTGACTACCTGCACTTTTTTGAGTCACAAAAATGTGACATGTCGCGATATCGTGACACTTTTGTTTCTCCACCTACCTGCCCTTTTTGAGTCATGAAAATGCGACATGTCACTATATCACGATAATTTTTCCTTCTTGCTCTTTCTCTTTGCTTTGGACAACGAAAATGCAACATGTCGCGATATCGCAACATTTTTTTCTCCTTGCTCTTTCTCTTTGCTTTGGCCCACAAAAATGCAACATGTCGCGATATCGCGACACTTTTCTCCTTGCTCTTTCTCTTTGCTTTGGACCGCAAAAATGTAACATGTCACGATATCACGACACTTTTTATTTCTTGTTATTTCTCTTCTATTTTGGCCGTGAAAATGCAACATGTCGCGATATCACGACACTTTTTCTCTCTTTTCTTTTGGTCACGAAAATACAACATGTAGTGATATCACGACACTTTTTATCTCTTCTCTTTTGGTCGTGAAAATGCAACATGTCGTGATATCGTGACACTTTTTATCTCTTCTCTTTTGGCCGTGAAAATGCAACATGTCGCGATATCGTGACACTTTTTCTCTCTTCT
>JAQPPZ010009469.1:0-23848 GCA_028583015.1 Wollemia nobilis
CAAATAAAAGAATGGCGTTGCCTTGTGAACATCTGCTTTGGGACCATAAAGGCATTAGTGCAAATGGAATGAAGTCTTCAACAAGCAGGGATTGGCTAGGGCAAAGGTTTGATCTGCAAATCAATATTAGGTTAAAAGCCTAGCCAATCACTTGGTGACACTCTAAAATGGTAGCTTGGCAATTCAGGGTGCATGAAAGGCTTAGCCAACAAGATATCCAAGCACGAGATCCTGAAAGGCTTGGGATGATTGCCAAATTGATTTTTGGGATGATCCTTCGATCGAGAAGGCTAAAGATGGTTCTCAAAAAAATAGGATTACACGTATCAAAGCACATGGGATTCAAATGATTCAAACTCATGTGAAAATTTACCTTGGGATAATAAGAATAAGTGGTCACCCGAAAATGATTAAAATTCTTGAAAGAGGCAATGTGGAAATGGAAAATAGAGCCTAGGGGAACGTGAATCCAATCTCCCAAGAAAGGCAAGGTGATTGAATGAAGACGAAACCAAAGGTCTGGCAAGTAACTCTTGGGGATTACAAAGGACAAAAAATGTTGATGACTAGGATTGATAGGAAAATTAGTGTTCATCATGGATAACATGAGTTTGGTCCCTCCCTTGAATTTGGTACCATTTGAGAAGATCATCCACCTCAGGGGGTAGACTTTCTGTCCATGTTAGAGGTCCTTGGGCATTGACCCCAATATTAGCCAGCTTATCAGCAACTATATTAGCCTCCCTATAAGTATGTTGGATAATGCAATTATGTTGCCTCTGAAGGATTTGCTTGCAATCCTCAATGGTTGGTCTATTCCTCCAGTTGGAAGGCTTAGAAGACTTTAAGTAGTTAATGATATTTAGAGAATCACCTTCCACAATGATGTTTCCTGGAATATCTTTGACAAATTAGAGGCCTCTCCAGACAACCTTTGCCTCAACAGAGTGATTTGTAGTCACGCCTAGAGGTTCCAAGTAGGCAAAAATAGAATTTTCTAGATGATCATGAAGGATTCCACCAACCCCCCTATTCCAAGATTTCCTTTGGCCGCTCCATCAAAATTAAGTTTGACCCAACCAATAGGAGGGGGAATCCATTTGACACTATTTCTAGGATTAGAAGAATCAGTACAATTGAGATCATCAAGACTTATATTGTAGGACTTTAGGATGTCTTTCTCAAAAGGAGGACAAGGATGCATATTTAGAGGAGCGACAAGAACATTTTCTATGGCACAGAGAATAATTTTATTGGCAATGTACTCAGGTTGGACAACTTTCTTGTCGAAAACTCTACGATTGCGTTCAAGCCAAATTTACCACAAATAATGCTGAAGACTAAATTTACACAATCCTTTGAGCACATGATTTTTAAAAGGATTAGGCCACTGATAAAAAAAGGTCAACAATGGAAGGAGGATTGACCCAAACCAACTAGAATTTTTGAAGAAGTTTATTGATAACCATCCTTGAAAAGGGAGAAAATAAGAAGAGGTGGGATGTGGACTCCCAATTGGAAAGACAAAGATAACATCTATTAGGAAGAGTGAGTCCCCTTTTCATAAGGTTACCAACAGTAAGAATGAAATCTTGAATACAAAGCCAAGAAAAGGAAGCAATTTTAGGAATCAAATACTTAGTACAAAAAAGCTTGAAAGGTAGAGGATGTTCAATATAATCAAGGAAAAGCAGGTAAGCAATCTTAACAGAAAAATCCCTAGAGTCTGTGGGCTCCCAAATGGGTTTATCTTTAGATAGAACATTGGGGACTCTGATAGAGGAGAGATGGTTATTTAGGTACGAATATTCCTCTTCACAATTTGGAACATTAACCTCTTTCCATTTCATAGCTCCATTAATTGAAACTATAAAGTTAGCCACTAGAGGACCAAAAAGTTGCTTGGTAGTGTTGATGATCCTTTGAAGTATAGGATTCTAGCTGAGAGGATGATCACCAACCCACTTATCTTCCCAAAAAAATATGGACTTGCCATATCCAAGTTGCCAATGAGTTCCTTTTTGCACCAATGGACGAGCTTCACAAATGGACTTCCAGAAGGCAGAACCGTAGGAAGGTACCTGGCCATGCAAGAACTCAACATTCTGAAGATACTTCCTTTTTATAATTTTGACCCAATCAACCCTCTCATTTGAAATAAGTCTCCAGAACTTATTAGCAAGGAGGGCAATATTTAGGTGGGATATCCGTATGAGACCTAGACCGCCTTGGTATTTAGGTTTGCATATTTTATCCTAGGCCACCAAATGAAATTTGTGTTTGTTCTCGATACCTGACCAGAGGAAGTTTTTTTGAATTATTTCCATTTTACTGTAGATAGAAGCTGGAGCTTTGAATAAGGATAAGAAATAAATAGGAATTCTTTGAAGACAAGCCATGGTCAAAGTAATTTTGCTAGCTTGGGAAAGGAGGTTTCCTCTCCAGGTGGTCAGCTTTTTTTGAAGTCTTTCAATGACATTGTCCCACAAGTTTTCCTTAATATTTCCAATGAAAAGAGGTATTCCAAGGTATGAAGAAGGTAGACTACTGATAGAGCAATGAAGAATGTTGGAAATCAACTGCTACCTTCTCAAGGGAGTATTAAGGAAAAACAATTTTCTCTTCTAGAAATTGATTCTTTGGTTAGCAGCTTCTTCATAAAGGATAAGAATACATTTGATGATAGTAGATTTGTTGACAGAGGCAAAGGTGGACAAGAGAGTATCATCAACAAATTGTTGATGGGTGATAGGACTACATTGTGAAGTAACTTGAATGCCAGAGATTAGTCCTGCCTCTTTAGCTTCCAAAATAGACCTACCAAGAGCCTCATTCGCAATGATGAAAAGAAGGGGGGATAAAGGATCTCCTTGTCTTAGACCTCTGCTACTTTGAAAGTAGCCAACGGGAGAACCATTGATAAGAACAGAGAACCAAGCAGAGGAGATGCATCCTTTGACTAGGGAAATCCAATCAGAGTGAAACCCAAACTTGTGAAGGATGGCAATAAGAAAATCCCAACTCAGTCTATCATAGGCTTTGTTCATATCAAGCTTAAGGAGAAAGGTTGTCTTTTTATTGAGGGAACTAGAGTGAATGGTTTCATGAACAGAAATAATACCGTCTAAGATGGATCTGCCTCTAACAGAGCTACCTTGGTATTGATTTATAATAATAGGCATGACTTCTCTCATACAAATGGCAATCACCTTGGTTAAAATTTTGTAAATGACATTACAAAGGCTTATAGGTCAAAAGTCATTAAAGCTAGTAGCATTGGGGATTTTTGGTATGAGAGCGATGAACGTGGAATTGAAGCCTCTAGGAACAGTCTTAGAGCGTTGGATTTATCTAATGGTTTTACACACATCATTACTGATAATATCCCAAAAGGCCTGAAAGAATCTAGGAGGAAACCCATCAGGTCCAGGAGCTTTGTCAGGTTTCATTGAAAATAGGGCATCCTTTATTTCCTCGTTAGAGAGTACTGCATTTAATTTGTTGTTGATGTCATCAGTAATTAGTTTGGGAATGAATTGAAGAAAGAAATATTTAGTAGCTCTGGGTTTGGGTCACTGTTCCTCTTGCAAAATTTTTGAAAAGTGGATATGGCCTTCTGACTTGATTTCTTTAATATCATTCTCCATTCTGCCATCTTGCCTGTGAATTTCTTTAATCCTGTTGTGACTGCGATGTCTCAATGTTGAGACATGAAAGAAATTTGTATTGGAGTCTCCTTTTTTTAACCAAATATCACGATATTTCTGTCTCCAAAATATCTCTTCACACTAAAGGATATTATGATATTGAGCTAATAAGTTCCTTTCATTTTCTCTGATTTCCCTAGAACAATCACCTTTTTCTTGCCTTTCTTTTTCTATTATGTCAAGCCTATTAATGATGTCCTATTTGTTCTAGAAGAGGTTGCCGAAGACATATCTATTCCAAAATTTTAAATTCTCCTTGATGTTTTTAAGTTTTTGTGCCAACACAAAGGAAGGAGATCCTTGGAAGTTAGATTGCCACCACTATTTGATACTTTCTCTAAAATCGGGATGAAGCATCCACATAGATTCAAACCTGAAGGGGGTTTTGAATAGCTTCAGATTATTTGTATCAAGGAGAATAGGACTATGATCAGAACCAATTTTGAGTAGGGATTGAAGATTTGCATCCCCCCAAATATTGGTAGCTTCTTGAGAAAAAATAACTCTATCAAGTTTAACCTGAATTAATTGGGCACCACATCTTCTGTTTGACCAAGTAAACTGATTTTCTTTGAGATTGATATCCATGAGATTTTGTTAGCTTATGAATTCCTAGAAGTCCTCCATACTTTTAGAATAAGAACCAACTTCCCCTTTCTTGTCATAAGGAAATAAGAGAGTATTGAAGTCACCAATGAGAATCCAAGGAAGATTTGCAAAGGCTCTCCGAACATTAGTAAGGTTGTTCCATAAACGGGTCCTACCAGTGATGGAGTTTGGAGCATAAATGTTGGTAAGGACCCAAGGAGAATTGTTATCTTTGTCAAAAAAATAATGCTCATCATCTCATCACAGGAATGGATAATGTTTCCTTCTACTAGATTAGGATTCCAAAGACATAGGAGGCCACCAAAAGCCCCATTAGCTTTGCAAGAAAGATATTCATAGAGTTTCCAAATGTGATTACTTATCTGTTTATCAAGAGAATTGCTGATTTTGGTTTCTTGGATAACAAAAATGGTGGGTCTTATTTCTTTCCTTAATGATTTAGCTATTTTTTTTTGGCTAAACCATTAAGGCCTCTCACATTCCATGAGAGGATCTTCATTTAGAAGATTTTGTAACTTTCTTGCCTCCCTTTCCAGATGGTTGGGGAGGTTTGGTACACTTTGGGTCTTCCTTAGAAATGATGCCTATAGAAAAAAGAGTCTTTTGGACACCATTAGCAATATCTTCATTGGTTCCTTGTTTCCAATGGTCATAATTAGAGGGTCTTCCTATTTTTTTTCCATGCCACAGTCAATAGGATATTTCTTATGAATCTTGGTGATTTTAGGACTGAAATTTTGCACAACAAGGCTAGAAGGTTCCAAGAAGGAGGTAGGAATAGAAATATCATCAACCAGGGGCTGGTCTGGATTGAAAGCATCCTAGAAGGAGCTCTTAGCATGAGAAGGTTCATGGTCAAACTGGCCTTCCAAAGAAAGGGATGGACTATTAGGAGTAGATTTGGATTGAGGATTAAGATTCTCAATAGTATCTGTCATGTGGTCATCCTTAGGATTTAAATCACCAAGAATTTGGAATTGACTAGGCAGAGCAAAAAGACTAACCTCATTGGCATTTGTAGCTGGAAGAGAAGTTTGGTCCCCTTTATCGCTTGGAAGATTGATGGAGGAGATGTTGCCCGCAATATCTTTTTTCCATTGATCTTTGATCAATCTGTAGATAGCTCCTTTGGAAGGAAGGAATCATCTATTAACTTTTTTGAGCGGAGTCAAGACTTCCTTTCCTTTGTCTCGATTGGAAGTAGGTATATCATCAGCAGGGGATGCCTGTTTAAGGAACAAAGAGCACTGAGCACGCAAGTGGCCTTGAGTTTGACAATGAATACAAAAAGGAGGATTATTTTCATATTCAATGGCCTGCTTAAAGAGGCTAGACCCACACTCCATCTCCACAAAGGTAGGTAAGGTAGAAGCAAGGTTAGCATTGATACATAAGTGGGCAACATGCATTCTTGATCTTGAAAGAGTGACCTTGTCAATGAGAAGGAGGTCACCAATCGTGGAAGCAATAGATTTGAAGACAGATTCCCACCAAAGGTGCCAAGGGAGATTGGGAAGCCTGACCCAAATAGGAGCAAGGTTTATTTGTACCAATTCTTTACATATGAATATATTATTAGTTTCTTATTACTTGTGTGAAGATTGTAAGTTTTATTCTATTCATTATCTTGAGTTAACTATGTCATGGCTATCTTATATTTGATTTTGTCAGTTCATATTAATATTAAGGTTTCAAAATCCATCAAAAAAGGATACTATTCAAAAAATGGAGATGGTAGTGAGATAAGAAGAGAAGAAAGGATGAGAAAGTCATACTTGCATGTTACACATTTTGAACCTTTCTTGTTACTCTCAAATGTCTACTTGGATGCTTACTCTATATTTCAACTATATTGGTGTTTGCTCTATTGATTTCAAACACCAATATAGTAAAAGAGGTGAATCATCTCCTTTTTTATTAAGTGAGTTCTTATAATTGTTGCTTTTCTTATCCCTACTCTATCATGATAGACTCCACGAATTGGAGGTTTAGAAACGATCATCTCAACTGGTGAAGCCTAACCAAAAATAAGCATTTGCAAGCATATTGACCCATAAGATCATTTGAATCAAACCCTTTCTTATTTTTTTCCTCTATCCCCAGACCTTGTTGTTTTTAAACCATTAAGATATCCTCAATAAAAGGTAAAATCCAAGTACCAGAATGTTGTGGCTACTATTGTTGGACTTCTACATAGACCAAGAAGAGTGTAGGTATTTTTAATGGAGGAGCAATTCCAAAAAAGACCAAGATAACATTAGCTAACATTGGAATTATTTTAGCTAACATTGGGATGGTTCTTTGACCACAATTAATTAAAATACCATATTTAGCTAACACCAAAAAGTCTAAGATCAATCATTTTTCTCTAATATTATCTTACCTCTTCTAGGCACATGGATATTTAGAATTAACTATAGCTTTTACCAAGGGACCTTCTTCATTTTTTTCTTTTACTAACGTGTATCCACCATAGACCCTCAGGATGAAATTCTTCCTCAAGAGTGAGTGGTTACTAGGAAAGGAATCCCCTTTTAAAGACATTTTCTATTGAAGGGGTCATCATTTTAGCTCTTACTGTCAAGCCTGATTGTAATCAATTTTTGAGAAGCAACTTCTCATCTTGAAACATGTGATATGATCTACATATTTTCAAAAATTATTTGTTGTCCCTCTTGATAAACTAGATTATTCCCTTAGTTGGTATGCAACTTTTATTTACTTTCCAACTTATTTACACAAAATAATGGCATATATCTATACTCCATTTTTGCTAGGTTCTTGGTTCTTGCATATGAATCTATAGTGATCTAACCAAATAGTATCAAATATGTGCTTTTCCCTCTACCATTTATCTTGGGACTTGTAATTATTTCGTTAGGATTTTGCCACTGACTTGACTTGAACATGTGTTAGCTTTCGAGGTTGCTTGAAAAGCGACATTGTAAATCAACATTGAAATTTTTTCTTTGACATACGAGTAGCCAATTACTATCTCAATGCACATTGGTCTATGTACTATGTTTCCAATTACTGACTAAATATATTTGAGGTGCATGTTAGTTATCACTTTGGGACACAATATGGAATATTCTTGAGTAGAGTGCCATTTTTCCTATGGGTGTCCTAGAATATTTAAATTTTCTTGTTGGAACATGTGGTTGGCCAAATAATATAGAAAATCATAGATTTTCTATAGACTATTCCAATTACCCATATGTGACAACCATACTACTTTAGAACCACATAGGGATAACTTATTATTGATTGGTTCTTGTTTATCTCTTGGTCAATCAATTATTTCTACTTTAGGTAGTTGTTTTATCTTTTCTTCTTGATATTTCCCAATGTGGTAGGGTTGGAGCTTTTTAGCTTTATTCTAGATCATATTTTGAGTACATGGGATAGTCATCTAACCTTGTGCTAGGTGTCCTCCTATCTTCTCAAAGAAATCCTTGGACAAGCTCATCCTAAATGTTGATGGCAAATGAATGACTACCATATTTTGAATTGCTACTATGTTTGGTAATCTATGTAATAAAATTAGGATTTTTCAATAGCTCCCACCTTCTGGACTAATATTCCTTTGATCTGCAATGTTCTAGAATTCATTCTATTGTATTGTATACCCATAGCATCATAGACTAATTGGGGCATGATGGAAAATTGGCTTCCAAGTTCACTAAAAAATTATGCAACACCCATCCTTCTAAGCATATTGATAGGTGAAAGGGCAAAGAATTAATCTCACCCAAACCAAGAGATAACTCTTTGTGTGTTAATTTGGGATTCAAGCTATGCATCAAATTGACTTCTAGGCCATGCAAAGTGGTTTCAACTAGATTTACTTTATTATACATATACAAAGCTTCCCACAGTTCTCCAACTTATGTAACAATACTACCTTGAGATATACCTTTAAGATTGACCACCTTTTGGGATGGTTGTCTATAGATATTTTCCATATCCTTCCTTTGTGCTCTTTTTATGGCCATATAGTGTAATTTTTGGTAAATATTTTTTTTTGGCAGTGTGGGCATAATGCTTTTGGATCACATTATTTTGGAGATGTTTTCAACCTTTGCTTTTCCTTATAATCCCTTTGTAAAATTAAGATGTCATCTACCTCATCTTCATATGATTCATCCTCCTTTTTATCTACTTCATAGAACCCTACTTTTGGACTAAAAGGATCCATTATAGAGTACTTTTCTATTGCTATATAATTGTCCAAGCACATTGTGATAGCCACAACATATTATGACTAAAAATTTATCCCTAAAAGAGAATTCAGTTCATTCCTATGCCTATCAGATGTTGAACCCTTGATCCAAATTGGATAGAATTTTTCTTTCTATTTTTAAAATTTTTCAAGCTCATTGGTAAGATGTTGGATGATATCCTTTCTCTTGAGCTATCTGGGGCTTCAATTCCATATGTATCTTATCATCTAAATACTAAACTAAGGGTATTGTATCCACCAAAGTTATGAACTTTGGTAATGGTGAGATTATTAAAGGGGTTTTATGAGGCGATGGTATTTCTAGATTTTTGGCTTTGGGAGGAAGTTTACCCACTAAAATAAACACATTTTCAACCCTAATAACCATTCTAAAAATATGTTGAAACATTTTTTCCTAATAGTGTTGGATTTGGAGGGCCAAATTTGGATATAGAGCTTGGATATAGTAAATATAAGCCTATGTTTGTCATGGTCTTACTTACCAAGGAATTATATCCCATAATATTTTGAATCTAAGGTTAAAATCTAGGAACACTTCATGAAGACATATTTTGATATAGGAAAACTACATAAGTAATGCAAAGAAGTCCCTTGGATCATCAAATACCAATGTTAAGGGTTCAACTAGATTTGCCCAAGCCCTAATGCTATTGTCTTATAAGGATATATACCATTGCAATGCATTATCTTGAAAGGATTGAGCAACTAGTATCACCATAAAATATTCAAAGATGATATTGCAAAAGGTAGCCAAGGTTGAAACATCTTGACAATGCTCATAAGAAGTTTTCCCATTCCCAGCATAGATGGGAAAATACTTCAATTCAACTTATGGAATTTCATGGAGAACTAGAAGGTTGAGTGGTTCGACACTATTCCAAGCTAGAAAAATGTAGGCATGGAACCATCTAGTTGATATACTATGAACTATCTTGGGTTTTTGACCTTATCACCATTCAATTTTGAACTTTTCTATTGATGGAGTCACTAACTTATTTGGATTCTTATTTTCCATGAAGTCTTCAAATGAACATATAATATCTGCATGCAAGGTCAAGGTTATCCACAAAAATATTGAGTCCTCTAGGTAATTAAAACAAGATATATGAAATACTATCCCATTGGGAGTGCCAAAAACTCTTGGTGGTGTGGTGGGTAATTAGTGTTGATCTTTAGAAATTATTTTTAAGGGCGGGACACTAATGTCCCATCGGGTATGCCAAAAACTCTTGGCATGTTCAATAGCTACCAAGTTTTTAGTTTTATTATTACATCTCAGTAAGTCACTAGGTGATTGGGATATGATCTATTAGACCATAATATAACCATGATTCTACTCAATTAGGGAGGTGAGACTAGTGTCCCACCGGACATGCCAAAAAATATTGGTCTAAAATTTTCCTAGGTGGATGTTGGAGTATATTACATTATTTAGTACATGATAATGTAATACCTTGGGTACATCATTATATTAGGAGTGTATTCTAGATTAGAGTGTGATTAAATATTTTATGTAAATTAATAATGTGCAGGAAATGCACAAGAGTCATGTGATTGAGTGTGCAAGTGTGGTGAGTGTAAATGTGCACGAGTGTCCATTATGTAAGAGTGCACATGTGCCCTTAGAATAGGAAAGTAGAGAGTCTCATAGAAGAGTGAAGGGAAAGAGTAATCTATATGAAGAGTCACATTCTATTATATATATGTGACAAAGCATTATTAAAGAGAGAGGAAGTATGTTGTCACATCCCTACTACTTGATATATTTTTATTTGAAATAATGTGATACTGTGTTGATTTTTTGTGATGTAGGTATAGGTTTACACATGGAGGCGTAAGATAGTAACCACCCCTAATGGATACTGAGGTTGAAAGGCATTAGGTAGGTGGGACATGATGTTGTGCTTCAATGCACCTTGGCCAGTGGATACATGGAATTCCACCATATAATTTGCATATGAAATCATCCTGTTTGTTGATGCATTTGGGCATGTGTGTGATTGAACTTTTTACAAAATCGCTATTACATTTCTTACTTGTCCTTTGATATTGTGTGCATTTCTTGTGTGCTCCTTGTTATGGTGCAAATGTCAATGCTAAGTTTATTCAAAAGGGGAATATAAAGAAAAAATGGATATGTTGCTTGTTTGCTTTTGAGGGAATAAACTCATGTATTGCAAGATAATACAAATAAATAAATATAAATATAACAAAACATACTGTGTAATTTAAAAAAAATGTATTTAATAAATATTTCCTTCATAATTTCTTGCATGGAGTTTAATTAACAATATGAATCCATTAAATAGACATCTTTGTAATCATTACGTTTAATGATGACAACCATCAGTAAGTTCACTTTGTTTTCATTCCATTTGAAGAAAAAAAATATAATAAATTAAAAATATTTGGCTTTGTATGGGAGATGACTTGGCATAGCCATTATGTGAAGCATCACCCATGGATAGTGGAGTAAGCTTTTAGTAATAATGAAACAAAATTGATGCATGTCGTCGATCGAGCATTAAGGAAGGAGTAGTTGGAGGGAAAAGGGGGGCATGCAAAGGGAATTGGAGGAGAAGTTCCAAATAGGGAGAGCGGCAGAAGGAGAAAATCTACTAGTGGAAGAAAAACAAATAGTTAGTGGGGAAATGCTGTGTAACCAGGTAGACTTGAGCTCCAATTTAAAATGCCTTCTGTGTGTTATAATTTCCTATGACTGAGATGGATTAAAATTGTATGTCTTTCCTACTATTGTTATGTGATAAACCACTGTAGTTTTGTCATAGATGAAATTTTTAGTTTGAGAAAACTTACCGTGACAAAACATGGTCAATTCTGGAATACATAGCAACCGTTAATAATGATTTGATGAATCAAAATTTTGAGAGATAGCCTTAATAAGCTGAAAATTTTACATGTGAAAACAATAACATCAAATATGAATCGTTAATAGCTATATGCATGTGTTTTATATACGTAGAAGCCATTTTTATTTGGACTTCAAGATATTTTTATTTTTAAGAAAATATATATATATACATAAAATGCAAGCCCTGTATATTTTGTAAGTGAGTAAACTTAATTTTTAATTCCTGGAGAGTTCAAATTTTACATGTATGTATAATGTATTATTGAGAATTGTTCTTCTTAACCTGAGATGAACATGATAAAATACATGCCTAAGCGATGCATGAATGAGGAATCTTTAATGGGTTCATCAAATTGCTCAATGCAATAATAGAAAATATTTATTGGAAAGAATTGGAAACCATGCATGCTGTGTGCTGGACGTTTTTCATACTTCATGTTTTAATATTGTATGCTCTGTGTATGGTTGTGAATAAAACCATCAATTAATTGGGAAATGAGTTAATATTTTACATGCATTATGAATTGCATGAGAAGGGAATTTTATTTCTTTTATTCTGAAAAGAGATTTAGCTTGACTACTCTGTGAGAGTGTGAATATATATCTGGGATGATTTTTATTTTTTTCTATAGCATGCATGCTTGCATGAGTACTATTTGCATTTATATGCATAAATGGCCAAGCTGATCCCATACTCTCACCTTTAAACTCTTTCTCCTGATGGGTAGTCTGAACGGGTAATTGAATGTGTGGTTCAAGGATGGCAATGGTGAGATTGTTGAGTTATGATCTACACATAATGATCCAATATTATAGCCATTTTCCTAGAATGAGCAGTGAAGTGTCTCATTTATACCAAATGCATTCTCTGGCTATGTTTATATATAGTGTTTGTAAGCCAAGAGTGGTTGTTATATTGTATTTCATAGTGAAAGAAAACTAAAATGTATTCTTATTATCTTGTATATTTTGAAGAGATGCAAACTTTAAATATTTCAAACTTAGGAAAGTCTTTTGAGGTGTTTCATATAGTATTTTATGACTGCTGGCAGGTGTGGCTAGAAATAAACCATAGAGCATTCCATGAGTCGAGACATGATGTCACCTCCATTACCAATAAGATTCTTACCTTTGCCCATGAAAACATCAGCCTTATACCTTATGAAGATCGAAATCCTTCCTCCTGGGAGAGGTGGATCAGTCAATCCTTAAATATTACTCTGGGTGAGAAACCTATGTATATCAAGGTCAATCCCAGACTAGATGTCAAGTGGAAACCACCACCGGTAGGTTGGTTCAAGCTCAACTTCGATGGGGCCTCTAAAGGTAACCCTAGAAATGTAGGGGTTGGAGGAGCAGTGAGAGATCATCAAGGCAAGTTGGTGATGGCCTTTTCAAAGCTGGTAACTAGGACTAACAACGAGGCGAAGCAAGAGCATTATGGAGGGGTGGCTCAAGAAATTGAAGGTAAACTAATTATCGAGGAAAAGAGAAGAACGAGGGGGGGGGGGGAAGGCCAAAGTCCCAAGTAAGAAAAAGTAATTCACGGTGAAGCTATGATCAAAAAAGAGAGAGGCAATAGAGGAAGGATCCAGGGGGCGTGCCTTGGGGTAGGGCATGGATAGCAAGACTGAGCCACAGAAAGGAAAAGTAGAAAAAAAAAACAAGTGAGAGGAAGGAAAAGGTCGACAGACAAAGAAAGAAGAGTGTCCTACACAACAAGAGAGCAAGAAAGGAAAAGGGCGCAGGGAGGGAAGAGAAAGAAAGGGCCCAGAGAAGAGAAAAAAAGAGAAAGGGATCACAAGATACAAGAATAAAGGCAACGATCCATGTTAGCAAGAAGGAAAATGTCACTGGCATAAGAAAAAGAAGAAGTTCACGACCGCACGCATGCAAAAGAAGAGAAAGAGCAAGTGGGAAAAAGGGAAGAGAAAAGAGAAAGAAAAGAAGGAAAAAGGCGACAGCGAAGAGGAAAGAGAGAAAAAGAAAAGAGAAAAAGTGAAGAGAAAAGGAAGAGGAAAGAGAAAGAAGAAGGAAAGAGAAGAGAAAGAGCAAAGGAAAAAGTGTCCAACCACCCAGAGAAGAGGAAGAGGAGAAGGAAAAAAAAGGAAGAGAAAGAGGAGGAAAGAAAAAATGGAGAAGAAAGAAAGGGAGCGAAAGGAGAAAAAGAGAGAAAAGAGAAAGAAAAGGGAAAAAGTGCACAATTTCGGACACCCCTCAAAAATAGAAAAAAAGAGGAGGAAGGAAAGAAAGAGAGAGAAAGGAGAAGTGGGGGGGGGCAGGGGGAACCTAATTGCAAAAAAAAGTATTTTATGACTGCATTAAATCATGTAACATATTTTTTTATTATTAAAAACTCAATAAAATTGCGAGATCATTTTATGTGCTTTTTTAAATTCTGAACAATGTAAATATGAACTTTGTTGTTTAAAAGAAAATGTAGAATGATATTTTGTTGGAGATAGTATCTTTTTATGGATAATACATTGGAAATTTTAGTAGGAAATGAAGGGAATGTATGGCTATAGGATAGATTAAATAAAAAAAATCATAGCTTTATATAGTATCTAAGTAGAAGACAATCCAATCAAAAGGGTAAAGAGTGCTTAAAAGAAATATATATGATATTCTTTTTATAAGAAGTGAATAGATAAAAAGGCCCATGAAAAAGAAGTGAACGTGAATTGGATGTTAGATAATGTTTGAAGTTCTAGAAAGAACAATTAATGTGATTAATATTTTCTTTAAAAATAGTTTTTATTAAACTCTTTTCATAGAGTCTTTATATTTGAAGAATGAAAAAAAATAAGTGATCTTTAATAAGACGAAGCTTGAAGATAGACTTTTTGAGTTATATTGTGTATTTATATGTTTAATTTTTGATGAAAGTAAATGGACTGTTATGATGCTATTTTAGAATTTTTTTGATGAAAGTAAATGGACTGTTATGATGCTATTTTAGAATTATTTAGTCAGCATCACAAATATTCTATTTGTATGACTGTGCAAAAGAAGAGACTTCAATATTATTCTATATGATAACTTGTGTTTATGTGATTGGAATATAACATATACCCAAAATAATTCAAGCTGAAACTTAGCATTAAGCCAAAAAAAAAACCTTTGCCAGAGAAAGCAAAAGATATTTTGAACGAAGTCAAAGTGAACAAGACTTCATTCTACTATGAGATCAAGTGTTTATCAAGGAGGATAACACTAAATGAATTTCGGTAGCCAGCGGTGGTAGCTACAGTGAATATGTATACATATATAAAGTTCTTATACAGAAGGATAACACTAATTAATCTTTGATAGCCGATGGTGGCGGTAATCATGATTATGTATACCAAATGAAGTGCTTATCAAGAAGGATAGTACTAATCCAACTCTGATGGCCAAAAAAGGTAGGCAGCCAGGTATGTGTTCCAATATTTAGCTAAGAGGTGACCTAGAGGTTTTGTGCTGATAAGAGTGAGAGATGATGTTATGGGATATTGTCTCTAGAACACATGGATCATACATGAGGATTTTTACTACTTGCTTCGATTGTGGAATTATCAATAAAACTCATAACCAGGGAGCTGGTATATGAGGTTGAAAATTCTAGTGGTAGATGGGATGAGCAACATTACCACCAATCGAAGTTAGAATTGAATAATCTAGTTCAGAAGCCATGTGATGGTGAACCCTGACTATACTTTAGTAGAAAGTCAATGGCTAGTCATAAGCATAAGCACGCCAGTTCCAAAGTGATTATCTAAAACATGTATGAGTCGATGGACTCTCATGGTCATGAGCGGGATTGCAAATCCTTGCCTGAATTTGGAATAGGGGAGTTAAGGCGTTCCTATTTTTAGGTGATATGGGTCTTGTAAGGATAAATCCCATTCTGAGAATGGTAGATACCCACAGTGGGGTAAAGTTCTATTTATGGCAAATATTGTGGGAAGATGGCCAGTCCCGAGCACTTAAGACACCAAATGCAATGGTGGAAATATTGAAGTGTGATACTTTATGCCTAGTAAAAATATTAAGTTGGGTGTATATAATGTAAAAGTGAAATTTTTGATTATGCTCTCATTTAAAAAAAATTGTGTGTATTTTAGCAATCGGTGAGTAGGCCGGTTTGTTACAATTGGTATCAGAGCCTAGGTTGCAAACCTTGGTGAATAAACATGCATAGATGTTATGACATAACTCTTTTCATACCAGGTATGGCAGGTAACTTGTAGAGGACGAGTGAAAATCTACAAGAGGAAAATATAGAAGTTCCACGAGTGGGAATAAGAAGACTCATTAGGGAGTCTGAAATAGAAGTTCCACGAGTAGGAACAAGAAGAAGACTCATGAGAGAGTCTGAAAGGATGCAAGCTACCAATACTCTATGATGAGTGGTTAGAAGAGAGAAAGATCCTGTAGATGCAAGAGCTATGTAGAATGATGAAAATATGGCTCAAATGATTCAGGTGATGCAGGGGCAACTGAATCAACAGAATGAACAAATGCAAATTCAAAAATCTTAAATGAATGAGTAAATGGATCAAAAAAGGGCACAGATGACCCAAAAACAAGAATTAATCACCCAACAACAAAAAGTCATTGAGAATTTAACTAATAGAAGGGGAGCTGAAAATGTAAGTGAATTTCCAAAGGGTTTCTCGAGGAGGAAAGTGAGTGAAGAATTGAAAAAGGAAATCAAGAAATTAGATATATACAATTTTTATGGAAGAGGTGATGGTGAAACCATTGTTAATTGGCTAAGTGAGGCCGAAGGATATTTTGTGATCCAACCTCTTTGTTCTGAATCCAAAACCACATGGGTAGTGGCTCATTTAGAAGGTCCTACAAGAGATTTGTGGACCACATAAAAGAAAATTACTCAAAAGGAAGAAGTAGATATACCTTGGGAGGAATTTGAAAGAGATTTAAAAACCACTTTCTTACTGAACAATTCTATATTGAGAAACATGGAGAATTTACCAATTTACAACAAGGTAATATGATGGTAATTGAGTATTACCAGAGGTTTGTACAACTTCTTAAGTATGCTCCAGAATTTGATGGGCAAGAAAATTTCAAAGCTCATAAGTTTGTTATGGGGTTGCACCCAAAATACAGTCAAATGGTGGGTAGAAAAGTACCTCAAACATTGTCAATGGCCTATGATGTTGCCCGATATGAAGAGTCAAGCCAGAAAGAGGTAAAGGCTTACTATCAGCAAGTAGAGAAAGAAAATTCTAAGAAAATAAGGTATCTCGAGCAAAATAGAGGTAAATATTAGTACAAGAAATTTAGATATGGAGGGCAAAATAGAAATGATAACAGAGGCAAGGGTAAATTCCAGGGGAATAGAGGGCAGCCAAATCGAAGGAATTTCTAGGAAAGGAAAAACAATAATAAAAAACAGGGTAAAAATGGTAATCAGAATAGGGAAAGTGATAAACCAAAGAACGATGGACCAAACACATGCTTTACTTGTGGAGCACTAGACCATTTTGCTAGACAATGCCCTAACATAGCTGATCGTAGGAATTCCGCTGAGGAAGCACTGCATAGAATTTTTGCTGCCATAGGTAACCCTAATATTTCAGGATAAGCTACTCCATTTTTGATAAAAGGAAAGTTAGGCAAAAGAGATGTTCAAATTTTAATTGATAGTGGTTCTACAGATAGTTTCATATCCAATAGTATATTGAGAGACATACTAGTTAAACTTGGGATTATGGCCAAAGGGTGGCAAGTTGAGTATGGTTTGGGATAAAGTTACTTAGTCAACCAGTGTCTATTTGACCCACAAATAGATTTACCCCAAGGAAAAATCAATTGGCATCTGTATGTGGCTCCTTTGCATTCATTTGACATTGTCCTAGGAGTGGACTGGCTTAAAGCTCATAAGGCCCTTTTGAATTTTGAGGAAATATGGATGGATTATAAGGATGATGTAAATCGATGAATCCACATTCACTGCAATCAAACATTCTTTGAGCCTCATTTTATGACCACTATGTAGGTCAAAAGAGACTGGAGGAAAGGATGTAAATGGTATGTATTTAAATTAAACAAAAAGGATGAAACTGATTCAAGCTTCGTAATATTTCAGCAATACCCAGTGTTGAATGAATATAGGGATGTTTTTCCTAAATATTTACCTAGGCTACCTCCAAAAAGAGAATTTGATTTTTCAATCAAGCTTATACTAGGAGCAAATCCATTTGTTTGAACTCCTTACCAGCTGACATCTCTTGAATTGCAAGAACTTAAGACACAACTACAGGACTTGTTAGAGAAAGGGCACATTAAACCTAGTGTTTCACCCTAGGGAGCACCAATGCTATTTGTTAAAAACAATGATGGATCCTTGAGATTATGCATTGATTATAGAATGCTCAACAAGATGATAGTTAAGAATAGGTATACCTTGCCTAGAATTGATGATCTATTTGATCAACTGAAAGGAGCTACAATCTATTCAAATATTGATTTAAGATCAGGATATCATCAGTTGAGAATCAGAGAGGAGGATACTTATAAGATTACCTTTAGAACTTGGTATGAACATTATGAGTTCACAGTGTTACCATTTGGATTAAAAAATTCACCAGTTGCATTTATGAATTTGATGAATAGTGTATTTTGAGAACATTTAGATAAATTTATGTTAATATTTCTGGATGATATCTTGATTTATTCCCAAAGTAGATAAGAGCATGATCAACACATGAGGATAGTGTTGGAAATCCTTAGGAAAAATTAGTTGTATGGTAAACTATCCAAATGTGAGTTTTATACATCACAAGTTCATTATTTGGGACATATTATCTCTACCAATGGAATAGTTGTAGATCCTAAAAATATTGAAGCTATAATATATTGGTTAGATCCAATCAATGTGTCAGAAGTAAGAAGTTTCATGGGAATGGCTGGATATTATCAACGATTTGTTAAAGGGTTCTCAAAGATTGCATCTCCTATTACTAATTTGCAAAGAAAAGGGAAAGCTTTTAGGTGGATGACTCAGTGTGAAGAAGCCTTCAGAATACTTAAGGAAAAGTTGACAACTACACCTATATTAAAAATAGCTTACCCAAGCAAATTATTCACAGTATGTACCGATGCTTCATTAGAAGGATTGGGTGGTGTGTTGATGCAAGATGAAGTTGTAATAGCCTATGAGTCCAGAAAACTCAAGAGACATGAAATAAATTATGCTACCCATGATTTAGAGCTAGGAAGTAGTAGTTCATGCTCTTAATATATGGAGACATTATTTTATAGGAAATCCATTTGAGCTTAAAACCGATCATCAAAGTTTGAAATACATTTTTACTCAACCTCTGCTAAATTCCAGACAACGAAGATGGATGGAGTTTTTAGATGAATATGACTTTGGTATTGAATATATCAAAGGAAAAGAGAATAAATTGGTAGATGCTCTTAGCAGAAGAAGGCATATAGTAGCAATTACAAAATGCCAATATGATCTAATGGAATAGATCAAGGAAATGCAAAAGAGTGATGAGTTTTGCAATCAATGTCGTAATAAGGTTGAGCGAGAACTAGGAAGGCACAAAGATTATAATATTAAGCAAGATCTGGTATATTTTCGCAATAGAATTATAGTACCTAATGATGAGGGACTAAAAAGAGCTATCTTACAAGAAGCCCATTATCCACCATATTCTTCTCATCCAGGGGTAATTAAAATGAAATAAACCTTGAGAAAGGACTATTTTTGGCCTAGAATGAAAAAGGACATGGTATAATTTGTTGCTAAATGCTTGGAATATCAAAAGGTTAAGGCAGAGCATCAACATCCTGGGGGACAAGTGCATCTTTTCGATGTGCCAGAACATAAATGGCAAGTAATATCTATGGATTTTATTGTTGGCCTTCCTAAGACATAATTCTAGCATGATGTCATATTTTTTGTGGTGGATAAATTAACTAAAGTAGCGCATTTTATACCAAGTAGCATACGTGATGATGCATCAACCATTGCATAAAAATTTGCTCATGAAATTGTAATATTACATGGATTTCCTGAAATAATAATCTCGGATAGAGATTCAAGATTTACCTCTGAGTTTTGGTAGGCTTTGCACCAAGCTTGGGAAACAAATCTCAATATCAGCACCACATATCATCCTGAGATGGATGGACAGATCGAGAGAGTCAATCAGGTGCTAGAAGACATGTTGTGCATGTATTGTATGGATCACTAGAATAAATGGGAAGAATATCTCTTCCTGGTGGAATTTTCTTATAATAACAACTACCATACCATGTTGGGCATGGCCCCTTTTGAGGATCTATATGGGCGTAGGTGTAGAAAACCTTTAACGTGGGATAATTTGGATGATCGAGAGGTGATCGGTCCTAAATCTATCAAAAGGATGGAGATCTAACTTAAAGAAATTTGTTAGCGACTTTGTGAAGCCACTGATCACCATAAGAGTTATGTTGACTTGAAATGAACCCCCCAAGAATTTTTTGTAGGTGATAAAGTTTTTCTTATAGTCAAACCGACCAAAAGTTCAATCAAATCCACCAAATTAAGTTCTAGATATGTTGGTACTTTTGACATTGTTGACAATATTAGTCCTGGAACCTAAAAACTTGATTTACCATCAAATCTATCCAAAATCTACAATGTTTTTCATGTGTCTCTCCTTCACAAATATGTTACTGACCCATCACATGTTTTGGATGTGTCACATTTGCAGATGTCAAATCCACAGCTCATCGAGGTTTGAAAAGTTAAAATTTTGGGGTTTAGAACTAAAAACTTGAGGAAAAGAACTGTGGAATGGTATAGGGTTTAGTGGGACCACTACTTTGATAAAAATGCCACCTAGGAAAATGTTGCAGACATGAAAAATCAATTTCCATACTTATTTAAAAATTGTTAACCAAAATATAAATTACTATATGCATTGAGTTGTATATATTTTATATGTTTGCATGTCGATATTTGATAGGGCATATTTGACTATTGTGTAAATTTTGATATTGTATATAGATATATGATAGATGTTGTGGATATCTGTATTTATGTTTTCTAGTTAACATAGGGACTATGTTAATTCTTAGAGGGGGAGTATGTCACAACCCTACTACTTGATATCTTTTTATTTGGAAGAATGTGATGCTACGTTGAGTTTTTATGATGCAGGTATAGGTTTACTCATGCAGGCGTAAGAGAGTAACCACCCCTCATAGAGACTGAGGTTGAAAGGCTTCAGGTAGGTGGGACATGATGTTGTGCTTCATTGCACCTTGGCCAGTGGATACATGGAATTCCACCATATAATTTGCATATGAAATCATCATGTCTTTTGATGCATTTGGGCATGTGTGTGATTGCACTTTGTACAAGGTCGCTATTGCATTTTTTACTTGGTAGTTGATGTTGTGTGCATTTCTTGTGTGCTCCTTGTTATGGTGCAAATGTCACTACTAAGTTTATTCAAAAGGGGGAATAAAAAGAAAAAATGGATGTGTTGCTTGTTTGCCTTTGAAGGAAGAAACTCATGTATTGCAAGATAATACAAATAAATAAATATAAATATAACAAAACATAATGTGTAATTTTAAAAAAATATATATTTAATAAATATTTCCTTGATAATTGCTTACATGAAGTCTAATTAATAATATGAATCCATTAGATAGGTGTCTTTGCAATCATTACATTTAATAATGATAACCATCAATAAGATCACTTTTTTTTCATTCCATTTTAAGAAAAAAATATATAATAAATTAAAAAAATATTTGGTTGTGTATGGGAGATGATTTGGCATAGCCATTATGTGAGGTGTCACCCATGGATAGTGGAGTAAATTTTTAGTAATGATGAAGCAAAATGGATGCATGTCATCGATCAAGCATTAAGGAAGGAGTAGTTGGAGGGAAAAAGGGGGGCATTCAAAGGAAATTGAAGGAGAAGCACCGAGTAGGGAGAGTAGCGGAAGAAGTGAATCTGCTAGTCGAAGAAAAATAAAATGTCAGTGGGGAAACATTGTGTAACCAGGTAGACTTGAGCTCCAATGTAAAATTCCTTCTGTGTGTTATAATTTCCTATGACTGAGATGGATTAAAATTATATGTTTTTCCTACTTTTGTTATGTGATAAACCACTGTATTTTTGTCACAAATGAAAAATTTTAGTTTGAGAAAACTTACCATGACAAAACATGGTAAATTATGAAAAAAATAGTAATTGTTAACAATGATTTGATGAATCAAAATTTTGAGAGATAGCCTTAATAAGTTGAAAAGCTTACATGTGGAAACAATAACATCAAATCTGAACCATTAATAGTTGTATGCCTGTGTTTTACATACGTAGAATCCATTTTTATTTGGACTTTAAGAGATTTTATTTTTTATAAAATATTTATATACATAAACTGCATGCCCTGTATATTAAGTAAGTGAGTAAACTTCATTTTGAATTCCTAGATATTTCAAATTTTGCATGCCTATGTAATGCATTTTGAGTATTTTTCTTCTTAACCTGAGTTGAGCTTGATAAAATACATGCCTAAGTGATGCATGAATGAGGAATATTTAATGGGTTTGTCAAATTGCTCAATGCAAGAATAAGAAATATTTATTGAATAGAATTGGAAACCATGCATGTTGTGTTGGACGTTTTTCATACTTCATGTTTGAATCTTGTATGCTTTGTGTATGGATTGTGAATAAAACCATCAATTAATTGGGAAAGGAGTCAATATTTTATATGCATTGTGAATTGCATGAGAAGGGAATTTTATTTCTTTTATTCTGTAAAAAATTCAACTTGACTGCTTTGTGAGAGTGTGAATATATATCTAGAAATATATTTTTTATTTTGTAGCATGCATGCTTGCATGAGTACTATTTGCATTTAGATGCATAAATGGCCAAGTTGATCCCATACTCTCACCTTTAAACTCATTCTCCTGATGGATAGTCTAAACGAGTAATTGAACGTGTGGTTCAAGGATGGCAATGGTGAGATTGTTGAGCTATGGTCTGCACATAATGTTATGGAATTATAGTCATTCTATCAGAATGAGCATTGAAGTGTCTCATTTATACCAAATGCATTCTCTGGATATGTTTATATATAGTATTAGTAAGCCAAGGGTGGTTGTATATTGTCTTTCAAAGTGAAATAAAACTAAAATGTATTATTATTATCTTGTAGAGTTTTAAGAGATGCAAAATTTAAATCTTTCAGACTTAGGAAAGTCTTTTGAGGTGTTCCATATAGTCTTTTATGACTACATTAAATCATGTAATGTATTTATTTATTAAAAAAAAATCCTCAATCAAATCATAAGATCATTTTATGTGCTTTTCTAAATTCTGAACGATGTAAAATATAAACTCTGTTGTTTAAAAGAAAATGTAGAATGTTATCCTGTTGGAGACTATATCTTTTTATGGATAATACATTGAAATTTTTGTAGAAAATTAAGGGAATGTGTGGCTACAGGATAGATTAAATAAATAAAAAAAATCATAGTTTTATATAGTCTCTAAGTAGAAGACAATCATTTTGAAAAGGGTAAAGTGTGATTAAAAGAAATACATATGATATTCTCTTGATAAGAAGTGAATAGAAAAAAAATCCCATGAAAAAGAAGTGAACATGATTTGGATGTTAGATAATGTTTGAATTTCTATAAATAACAATTAATGCGATTAATGTTTTCTTTAAAAAATAGTTTTTATCATACTCTTTTCATAGAGTCTTTATATTTGAAGAATGAAAAAAAAAAATCTTAATAAGTTGATGCTTGAAGTTAGGATTTTTGAGCTATATTGTGTAATTATATGTTATTTTTTTGAAGAAAGTAAATGGACTGTTATGATGCTATTTTAGAACTATTTAGTCAACATCACAAATTTTCTAGTTGTATGACTATGCAAAAGAAGAGATTTCAATATTATGCTATATGAAAACTTGTGTTTATGTGATTGGAAAATATCATATACCCAAAATAATTCAAGCTAAAACTGGGCATTAAACAAAAAATAAACCTTTTCCATAGAAAGAAAAGATATTTTGAATTAAGTCAAAGTGAAAAAGACTTCATTCTTACAATGACAACAAGTGTTCATCGAGGAGGATAGCACTAAATGAATTCCGGTAGCCAGCGGTGGTGACAACCGTGAATATGTATACATATATAAAGTGCTTATCGAGAAGGATAACACTAAATTATATCCTATAGCCAGTGGTGGTGGCAATCATGATTATGTATACCAAATGAAGTGCTTATCAAGGAGGATAGCACTAACCCAACTTCGATGGCCAACAATGGCAGGAAACTGGGTATATGTGTTTTAATATTTAGCTAAGAGGTGAACTAGAGGTTCCACACTGATGAGAGTAAGATATTATGGTATGGGACATTGTCT
>JAQPPZ010009471.1:0-26630 GCA_028583015.1 Wollemia nobilis
GATTAAATAGGTTACAATTGAACAAAATGTCGGAGGTTGCCGAACCAACCAGCCACAATAGCATTTTGTTATAACGAAATAACAAATGCAACAATATGCCAAAATAATGAAATATAGAATAAGTACGCTAACATCCCCATTTATTACATTATTTGGGTAATGTAATAACTAATAGCTATACTAGACTACTAACATCCCCTTACATTATTTTGCAATACAAAGTGAGCTGCGAAAAAATTCAAATTTGACACGTCCAAGTGCCTTAGTGAAAATGTCTGCAACTTGAGCATCGGTGGGAATGTGCTGAAGCTGAATTCGGTGCTTTGGAACTTCATCTTGAATAAAATGACATTGTGTGTCAATGTGCTTTGTTCTTTCATGATGGACCAGATTCTTGACAAGGTTCAGAACACCCTGATTGTCGTAAAACAAGTGTATTGGAGATTTTGATGGATGGCCCATACTTGTCAGAATGCGACGTAACCATATCACTTCGCACACAGCTTCACGTGCGGCGCGATATTCTGCCTCTGTTGATGAAATAGCAACCACCTGTTGCTTCTTGCTATGCCAAGAGACAGGACCCGGATCCCGGATGAAAAATGTATCCAGAAGTTGACTTGCAATCATCAAATGATCCGGCATAGTCGGAGTCCGTGTATCCTTGCAAGAAGAATTTGTTGTTCCTCTTGTATTCTAGGCCATATTCCATAGTACCATGGACATAGTGAAGAACAAGTTTTGCTGCTTTCCAATGAGTGGTCTTAGGCTCCTACATGAACCTCAAAAGATAGTTGATAGCAAATACGAGATCTGGCCTAGTATTGGTCAGATATATGAGACTCCCAATCAACTGTCGATAGAGAGTACCATCTACCTGAGGTGAATCATCATATCACGATAACTGAATTCCATTCTCCATCGGAGTTGCCATTGGCTTGCAATCAGTCATGCAATATTTTTCCAACAATGTCTTGGCATATTTTTTCTGAGACACTTTGATGGAGTGCTCCTTCTGGCTGAATTCCAGACCAAGACAATAATGGAGAAGTCCGAGACCTGTCATCTCAAAATATTTGCACAAGTTTCTTTTGACAATAGAGATCATAGTTTCTAAACTCCCTATAATGAGTAGATCATCCACATAGAGTACAAGCAACACTATCTCAGAACCCTGTTTCTTGAAATAGAGGTTTGCATCTGACGAAAATCTCTTAAATCCATGCTGCATAAGGTGATTGTCCATTTTTATATACCAAGCTCGAGGAGCTTGTTTTAGACCATATAAGGATTTGACCAACTTGCAAACTTTCTGCTCTTGGCCTTCCACTTCAAATCCTTCAGGCTAAGTCATATAGACTTCTTCTTGGAGATCACCATTTAGAAATGCACTTTTGACATCCATCTGGTGAACTTTCCACCCATATTGTGTTGCCATAGCACACATAACCTGAATTGTGGTCATCCGAGTAGTAGGTGCAAAAGTTTCCTCGTAGTCAATGCCTTCCTTTTGAGCATAGCCCTTTGCAACAAGACGGGCCTTATGCTTATCAATTGTTCCATCTGCATTGTACTTGAATTTATATACCCATTTGCAGCCAATGGGTTTCTTTCCATGTGACAAATCAACAAGCTTCCAAGTTTTATTTTTCATCAAAGACTCATACTCTGTATCCATAGCGGCCTTCCATCGAGGCTCACTGAGAGCATCTTGCACTGATGCAGGTTCAAGATCATCTATGGTAGACATGAATGCCCTGTCATCATCAATATCCATATCCTCTACTTTTGTACTTGGATTCACAGAAAGTTCCTCAAAAGATTGACAAAGATCATCAACTTCACCAATTTCTTTGGCTTCTTTCTCCTTTTGAGCCATACTATGTGTACGAGGTCTATCCAAATTCAAATTGGGAGGAGTGGATAAATTTGCGTCTCTGATTGTATTTGTACACCATTTAGAATTCTTCTTCGATGGATTTGAAGAAGATGTAGAAGGACCTCCTGTCTGTGTTGACAAAGGAATCTTCTCTTCCTTAGATTCCACAATATCTTGGTGTACTTTAGATGTGCTCTGTGATGTGAAAGCTTCATCAAAGACAACATCTCTGCTGATATAAATTTTCTTGGTCAAAGGATCTATCAAACGATATCCTTTAGAGTGCTCATCATAACCAAGAAAAATACATCTCAGTGTTTTCTCATCTAGCTTCTTCCTTTTCTCTTTCGGTATGTGCATGAAAGCGTGACATCCAAAAATACGTAGATGAGATATGGAGGGTTTTCGACCACTCCATGCTTCTTGTGGAGTCATTCCTTTTAGGGCCTTTGTGGGTGCCCTATTCAACAGATATATTGCAGTGGTGACAACTTCTGCTCAATATTGTTGCCCAAGAGTAGCTCCTATGAGCATACAACGAACCATTTCCATGATAGAATGGTTCCTTCTCTCAGCAACTCCATTTTTATGAGGAGTATAGGCAGTTGTTAACTGTATCTTGATCCCATGCTTATCTAGGAATGCAAAAAATTCATTAGAGGTAAACTCTCCCCCTCGATCTGAGTGGAGGGTTTTAATAGAAGCTCCTAACTCCTCAACGGATTTCTTGAACTGCTGGAAGAATGCAAAAGCTTCAGATTTTAGTTGGAGAAAGAAAACCCACATCTTTCATGAGTAGTCATCTACGAATAACTGAAATTACCTCTTCCCTCCATAACTATTGGGTGTGAAAGGACCGCACAGATCTGTGTGAATTAACTCCAGAGGTTTTCGTGCTCTTGTTGAGCTCTTCTCAAATGGTACTCTATGCTGCTTGCCTGCAAAGTAGTTAGAGCACACTGGCAATGTGGCAGAAAGGGAAGGAAGACCCTTTACCATATCATACTTACTGAGCTCAAGTAAGTAGCGGAACTAAGATGCCCATATCTCTTGTGCCATAGGGAAGTTGCCTCCTTGGTAGAGACAGTCATGGCAACATGTGGAGTAGAGATAGCATCTAGTGCAAAAAATCCATGCTTATATGAAGCTGTTGCAATCTGCTTACCATTCCTGGTAATAGTACAACACTTCTTTCCATTCTCAACATGAAAGTTGACAACCATATTTCTATCTAGGATTTGTGTGACTAATAGCAAATTGTTAGCCAATCCCGGAACATAGAGGACTTTGTCAATCTGACACTTGCCATCAGGAAGAGTGACTAAAACTGTACCCTCTCCCTAAACCCTACAGGTTTTATCATCAGCAATGGTGATAGGTTTGCCCTCTTTGGCTACAAATGATTCAAACCACGATCTGTCGCCAGTAATATGTTTGCTAGCTCCAGAATTGACATACCAAACAGGATCCCTCTGTGTGGAATCTGTGGTAGTCATGAGCACCTTGTGTGCCCATTCAAAATCCGAGTCGGATTCTTCCAACAGACAACATTCACCGGGGTTTCTTGTTTTTATTTTGTGGTTTGTTTTGGCCTTTTCGCTTGTTCTTATGCCAACACCTGTTGGTGTCATGGTTGTCTTTCTCACAGATTTTGCACCACCTCTTCTTCTGTTGAGGTTGTTTTCCTTTTCCTTTTGTATCCTATTGAGAATTTCCTCCTTTCTGAAAGTTGCCTCCTTTTTTCCCATTACATTTCTTCCTAGAACCCTTCCTGTTGGTGTATAGGGATGTATTGGAAGAATCATCCTTGTGAAGTTGGCGTGCCTCCTATTGTTGAAGCAGATTGACAACTCGATGTAGGTAATTTGTCGTTGAGACACCTAGATGGAGGTTATCAACATATCAAATGAAGAAGGTAAATATCTCATCACAAGTGAAATGAGAAGCTTTTAGTCCATAGTATCTCCCAAAGAACTTAATTTCTCTTTCAATTCAGACACTCTACACAGAAAGAGTTCAACTGTTTCACCCTGTCTCAAACTCAGGTTATGAAGTTGTTGTTGAAGATGAAGAATGGTTGAATCATTCTTTCCCTCATAGATGGTTCTAAGGGCATCTCATGCCTCTTTACCACTTGCTTTGTCAGCTATATGAGGTTGCACTTCATCTAAAACAACAAACAAAATGAGCACCTTTGCTCGACTATATTTCTTGTCAAAAGCTATCTGATCTGCGGAAGGACCTGTGGATCCTGCTGTTGGTGAAGGCCTAGTTGCTACTCTAGTAACAATATCCCACAAATATTCCATTTGGAGAATTGCCTTCATCTTATGTTTCCATGGTGTATAATTTGGACCTTTCAATAACTGATGCGGATTAGTCATCAACTTTGCAACAACGGCCAGAGTGAAGGTTCCTTATATCACCAATTGGTCCCCCTTTCGATATACCTTTTGCTAGGCCGTTATACCATACAAAATACCCGCCCTTACCTGAGGGAAACTATAGGTATTTAGAAAGATCAACAAAAATCACCCGCCCTTACGTGAGGGAGACTATAGGTGAGTTTTAGAGATCATACGATACGTGGAACATAAGCGATACTGAAAGGGAATCGCCTTGTTGATGGCACCTACCATAGAAGATTCTTCTCATGCATGGGGCATAACTTCCCCTAAACACTATGAAGAATACTTCGTCAGGATTTATGCCTAAACACAAGTGCGATAAAGGGTAGTGGATGGAGTAAAAAAATGCAAAAATGGCTAACTTATCTCTCCCCGACGATTTATAGAGAACAAGCTCAGACGTCATTGTAGCAGCTATATTAGGCGGCGGATACAGTAGCCCAATCACGATAGCTTTACCTGTAAGTGCTGGCCAGAGGTATCACAAATACCGAACGCTGCAGTGCAATAAATTGCACGGATGGGTTTTAATTATTCCGGGGACTTAGGGAGTGTATTTGATTTTTTTTTTAAGTTTTTAATGTTATAGTGCAAAAATGAAATATGCAACATACAACATAAAAAACTGCCCACAAGAATAACCCACAAGGTGTCGGTCACAGCCGAAAATGCACCTTTTACAATTCGCCAAATTGCTTTTTTAGAAAATTACTCACTTTCCCCCTTTGATTTTTTGAAAAAATATCCCATGCCTCTAAAAAAAATTCCTTTAACAAAGCATTTTTAATAATTATTATATATTTAAAATTAAAATAAATAATTTTAATTTATATAGTTTTAAAACTTATGAAAAAAATAAATTAAAAATAAATTTTAATTTATAAAGTTTAAAAACTATATAAAAAAATTAAAATTAAAATTAAAAATTTTAATTAAAAAATAATAATTAAAAAATAACTTTGTAAAAGAAAAAAATTATACCTTTGGGGGGAGTTGGCGGGATTTGAACCCCCGACCTGCAGGCTCCCTGAGCCTTACCGCACAGCTCACTGCCAAGTGAGCTAGCGGGCTGATCCGAAAGGATCAGTGGAGCTCCTCCTTTTGGATGCTCCTCCTCCCTCTGCTGTGGCCTCCGGTCACGCGCTGCTGCTTCCGCGCACGCTGGTGCCGCTCGCTGGCTCTGCCGCTTCCTGGTGTTCTATTTTTTTTTGTTTCAAAAACTTCGCCCGGGGGCTGCTTCCGCCTTCCTGTTCGCGCGCTTGGACACTGCGTTCCGTAGGTTCTCATTTTTTTTAATTCTCAGATACCATGTAAAACGTGAACTTCTACGCTCAACGGGGGGGGGGGGGGGGTTTGGAACTTCCTTTTTTTTTTATTTCCTTCCTGTGATGTCGTCCGCCTTCAACGGGTGGGGGGGGTCCCCCTGCGTGTCGTGACGTCCGTTTCCATGCGGACGTCTCCGACCCTCCTCTGCGTGCAGGGACGGTCTGTCTCCTCTACGCACAGGGACGTCTACGCTGCGAGACAGAGACGTCTATCTCCTTTGCGTGCAGGGACGTCGACACTGCGGGACGGAGACGTCTGTCTCCTCTGTGCGCAGGGACGTCTGCGCTGTGGGATGGAGACGTCTGTCTCCTCTATGTGAAGGGATGTCTGTGTCGTGGAGACATCTGTCTCCTCTACGCACGGAGACGTCTCTCTGTGCGTCCTCTTCGCGCAGGCTGGGTGTGACGTCCGCGTAGGCTACAACGATGCAGGTCTGCGCAGGCTGGTCGCTGGAATGCGCCGGCTCCACTCAGTTGTGCGTGGATGCGTGATGGCTATCGCGCGTCTGCGCATGACACAAAATAAAAATTATTATTTTTTATTTCGCTCGGCTGCGTGGCAGGGAGACGAGATAGTGCGCAACCACGAAAAAAAAATCACGCCTGCGGGAAAAAAATCTCGTCTGCAATCACCTCGCCCAAAAACTTCCGAGTGGCTCTGACGCCATGTAGAAATTCGGAACAATGATTATTATTCAGCTCTGGATTAAATAGGTTACAATTGAACAAAATTCCGGAGGTTGCCGAACGAACCAGCCACAATAGCATTTTGTTATAACGAAATAACAAATGCAACAATATGCCAAAATAATGAAATATAGAATAAGTACGCTAACAACCATCCCATTACAAGTTGGTCCTAGAACCCTAGATACAACCGTGTTTATTGTACATTGCCTCGCATCGTACAATATACTCTTGGGTCGTCCTTGGATCAATGCAATGCAGGCTGTCCCATCAACTTTACACCAATGTGTTAAATTCAAATTTAAAAATTAGTTGGTCACTATCCACGGTGATCCTAGGCCCTTTGATATTTGTGCTTTGGCAGAACCTATTGGAGTGCAATTTTGCCCTGCTCTGTCATCCACACATCCTAATTCTTATTTTTCATCTAAAACTATGAAACACACACCCATAGCTTCACCTATTTCCCCTCCATTAATTTCATCCTCATATATAGATCAACAATATTCTAAACAAACCACTCTAGAACCTCAAAATGATCTTCAATCCACGACCTATCCTTCATGTTCCATCCCTATAATTTCAAAACCTATAGACCCATTTATTAACACTTCCACATTATCAACATCTATCATACCTTCCACATCTAAACATATAGGGAATGATCCTTCTACATCTTATGCTCTTTTCGATGAACTTTTACCAGATTTATCCACAATCTTAATATCGGAAAAAACAAATGCTTTCATGCAAGATTCAATTCTTTTAAATAACTTGCCACCATCTCCTCGTACTTTGGGCCTCCCACAACCTATGGGAAGTACTTACCAAGTCAGGAGGTGTGCCTTCATTTATAAAGTATATGACTGGGGAAGAATCCCTCGAAATATCAAAACTCATCATGAGGGATATGCTCGATGTTATTTTACCAATGAATATATTAAAGCTAAACCCATAATGGTTAAAATGGGATATAAATGGAAAGGCTTAGGACCTTTCCAAAATGGCATGAAAGAACCTTTTGAGGTAGACCTCATGTTCATAGGACAAAAGTCTATTAAGGGTCAAATCATAGCAGATCAATTAGCTACTGCACCCTTAGAGTCTACCCATCCCCTCATCATTGAGTTTCTCCGATGAATGCCTTCAATTAGAGGCAGACCATATTGAACAATGGTCCTTATACTTTGATGGAGCCCGATGCATGAGTGGGGCTAGTGCGGGTATTATTTTAATATCCCTGCAAAAACATCTTATTCCTCTGTCCTTCAAATTAACATTTGCTTGCACCAACAATACTGCTGAATATGAAGCTCTAATCCTTGGATTACGAGCTGCCTTGGCACTAAAAATTAAACATCTGTTAGTTTTTGGTGATTCTCAACTTGTTATAAACCAAATTAATGAAGTTTATCAGACCAGAGATGATAAACTGCGCCCATATAAAGCCTATGTTTTACAATTAATGTCTCTATTTGATCAAGTTACCTTGGAAGCTATTCCTCGAACTTGCAACCGTGCAGCTGATGCTATGGCCGCATTTGCATCTCTCCTGCCCTTGGAGTTAGATGACGAATATGCCACTATCATTATTCATCGACTCCAGGAACCCGCTTCAAATAAGTCATGCTTAGAACCTTTGGATGTGTTTCTAATCAATGAAACTACTCCTGAACCTTGGTATACGGATATATTTGATTTTCTCCAAAATGGGACTTTCCCTGCCAATTCTAATAGAAACCAGCGTCGGTTATTACGTAGACGAGCAAGTCGATTTGTAATAATTGGCAATACTTTATATAGGAGATATTTTGAAGGTATCCTATTAAGATGTTTGAATTTAGAAGAATCCAAATCAGCCTTGAGTGAAGCCCACGATGGATCTTGTGGAGGACACTTCAGTGGTAGTGTCATTGCTAAAAAGCTCCTTAGGATAGGATACTTTTGGCCTACCATGGAGAATGGATGCACATGATTATGTGCGCCATTGCGACAAGTGCCGGAAACATGCTGACCTTGTCCATGCGCTCGCACAAGAGCTGCAAGCTATTTCATCTCCTTGGCCCTTTTCAAAATGGGGTTTAGATATTATTGGCAAAATCAATCCTGTGTCATCTGATGGACACAAATTCATCATAACCGCCACTGAGTATTTCACGAAGTGGGTTGAAGCTATGCCTTTAGCTTCCTGCACCGGCACACAAGTCTCTAAATTTATTTTTAATCAAATCATTTGTAGGTTCGAAATTCCTGCAAATCTCATCTCCGATAATGGAACTTGTTTCAAAAATAAAGATGTTAAAAAATTATGCCAAAAATATAAGATTCAACATCGCTGGTCCACTCCCTATTATCCTCAAGGTAATGGTCAAGCAGAAGCATCTAACAAAACCTTAATCAAAATTCTCAAAATATTGGTCAATAAAACTGGCCGTGATTGGCACATTCAATTATATCCAGCCTTGTGGGCCTATCGAACTAGTGTTCGAACCCCCACTGGAACTTCACCTTTTGTTTTGGTTTATGGTGCTGAAGCCATTTTTCCCTTTGAATTAGAAGTTCCTTCTTTGGCTCTACTACTTCAAGATACCGAAGTAGGAGATGAATATCATGCTGGAAGACTCGATCAGCTGGAACTCCTAGATGAAAAATGCATCAATGCTTTGGAGCATCTCCGTGCCTACCAAAACAAGCTTAAAAGATCATATGCTAAAAAAGTTCGTCATCGATCCTTTGAGATCGACGACCTTGTTTTAAAAGAAAATAAAAAAAATACTAATGCAACTAAGGACCTTAAAGGTAAATTTGAGCCCAACTGGCTTGGACCATACATTATCACTGCTAAATTTGAATCAGGAGCATACAAATTATCTACCTTAGATGGTAAAGAACTTAAAGAACCCATGAATATTTTGCATCTTAAACGTTACTATGTATAAATTTGGTCATTTCATCCTTGTATATATTTGTTTAAAATATTTCAAAATCACTATTTTGTATTTCTTTCAATTTATAAATTCAAAAACACCAAAAACATTCATAATCATCAAAATATTCAAAACTATTTGTTGTATTTATTTATGGCACTTGTTAATTCTTTCAAAAACAAAAAAATAATAATAAAAATAAAAAAACAGCAATATTCTTGACTCTTTCGAAACCAAAACAACATAAAGAAGAAAGAGAGAGTCAACATTCTCAAAACTTCTCAAAAAGTATTTATATATATATCTTCTTACAAATGTTGCAATTATATGTTTCAAATTATTTTGGATAAATTAGCATTTATTTGGAATCCCTCACTTTCACAAACACAAAAATAAATATCTTGATTTTATCTGGCATGATTACTAATCTCTCTTATATCAAAGTCCACAAAATTCAATTAAATAAAGTTTGAGCACAGAGAATTGATCTTGTTATTTACTTAAACCAAGCACATCCTTTCACAATAAAATGATTATATTTGTAATTTCCATGCTATGCTACATAGTAGAAGTGGTTTCTTGAGCGAAAAGTTTCCCTTGCTATCCTATCATGCACATGGTCTAGAATCTTTGAGAATTGGCAAAAGGACAAGCTCACCCCTACCCAGAATAAAAATCCCTTGCTCTACAACTAATCCGAGCAAGTATCCCTAGCATAGAACAAAAAAAAAAAAAAAAAGCAAAGTTCAAGAAAAAGAGAAAAAGAAAAATGTTATTTTATATCATTACAACATTATCAAGCAAAAATACAAAAGAAAAGCAAAAGAAAGCAAAAAGCAAAAGCAATAAAATCCCTTTCCCTACCCTTTGAAAAGAAAAGAAGGGTTGATGAGCTTGAATCCCTGGAATTCTCAATTATTCAAAAACTGTGAGGTAAGCCCCATAACAGGTGGTTTGTGCCCAACCCGCTTGGCCTTGGGTAACTCCTAGCGTGGCGATATGTCTGTCACATTAGCGACCTTCTTTTGTACAGACCTATGTCTGCTTATGGATTAGCTAGCTCTTGATAATCCGACTTACATAGTAGTCTAGTATGGTTATATGCATCTACATCATGGTTAATGAACACTTATTTGGTTCATTCAAATCACTTGTATCATATTATCTTGCTCAAAACTGGTAAATGAACATAGCAATTGCACACACATTTTGTATTTGAGAGATTTTGTGTATCATTATGATAAATCAAGATTGGAAATGAATTCACATATGCACATGGGATTCCTTATAAATCTAACTTTTGTCTTTAAGATACTTTGAAATATTTTTTTGCAAATTGTTTGGAATAAATTCATTTTCTTCTTTAAAGTACAGTTGTTTAGTATAAAGACAACTACATGCATAATAGAAAAATCAAAATTTCTTTCCAAACCATACAATCCAAAACAATATATATATATATATATATATATATATATATAAAAAATATATATATATTATCGACTTTCGCGACGATGGTATAGTTCCAAAACCAAAATTGGAATTTATGCCTAGCGCAAGTCCTCATCTTCATATTTTCTATTTATTAAAAATCAACCATGCAATAAAACTATTATTTTCTTCTTTGGATTTCGCGATGATGGTATAAGTCTATACCTACATATTCTATGCCTAGCGCAAACCATTGTACCAATTTTTATTCCCCATTTATTTAAAAATCATGAAAACCATATGACTTAAATCATTATGTTATACAATTATGCTTTTAACAAAAAGCATGCACATTATCACTATTTCATGTCATTATGTCAACCTTCAATTTTGCAATGATGGTATAATTCCTAGGGAATTATCCAAAAAATTTATCACACTTAGGAATTTATGCCTAGCAAAAATCATTTTAACATTATTTCATGCATACTATTTTTATGAAAATCTGAAAACAAACCATCATCATCATCATTTGCACCATTGCACCAAAGTCTTAAGACAGTCTCTTAAGCACTCTTTTACTTTTTAACAATATTTCTATACTGGGATTAGCTTGACGACCGAGTGAGCGGCGACTCCATGAAATGGTCTATAATAGCGACAATGTCCTTTGAAATTATTGTTAGAAGTCCCTTTTATTTTTTATCACATCACATCACAAACAACCAATTTGTTACATCAGATTATTTCATTTAAAATCTTACAGCATGACATTCAAACCATAATATTTCCAATGACATAATTACATGAATCATCAAATCAATCAATCAAAACATTAAAAGCATCATAAAAATACATAAGACAAGTCATATGATCAAAAATATCTCATCTATATATATCACCAATATATATACATCATATCAAAACTGGATTGGTATGCCACAATCTATACCTCGGCATACTCAATCCTCTATCAAAAATAATAAATACTATATATCTATCCATCATGTAATCGTAGTAGCTAGCCTCGAGAACCCCTCGAGCTCTCAGCCTCATCTCCTCCCCCACCCTGAGGTGGACGAGGTGGCCCCATCGTAGTATGTGTGGTACTACGAGTCCTAGTCGTCGATCGAGACGAAGTCCTCGATGACCCAATCCTGATCGGATCCATGATGGTAGCCGATAGTGGTAATCTCTCCTCCTCTAGCACCATCTGGTAGTATAGTGTCTGATAGAAAGTGATCTGGGCAATAGCCCGTGCTAGCTCCCGAGTGCTCGCCCCTCCGCCCCGTGCTCTGAGGCGTGCAATCTCATCTCTGAGCTGTGTCACCTCAGCTCGGTGGCGTGCAGCCTCCTCCTGTAGGGTCTGCACCTGTGCTTGGAGACGGACTGTCTCTGCTCGGAGAGTCGCTGTCTCGTTGCTCTCCCTAGTGTCAACACCCTTGCCCTTATCGGGCGATGGTGGCCCCTCTCTCTATGGAGAAGGGGGTCTCTCCTCCCTCCTCTCCCGCTGCCGTGGCCTCTCTGCGCCTGTGGCCTCCTCTGCTCTCTCCTCTATGACCCTGGGCCGCCTCAATGGCGCACTGGCGCCGCCTCCCCATCCGACGCACAACTGCATGAATCGGACCCTGAGCCCTCGTCATCCGAGGAGGGCGGATGCCTGTGTACCAGGCATCGTAGCCGTCGGCTACCCACGCGTCGTCCCCATCCACTGGCTGAATGGGGGCATCATCCGAGTCCTGACTCCAGAAGCGCTGCATATCTGGAGCCCCGCTCACTATAGTGTTATCCTAGACAGTCCGAGAAAACTCGTAATCCCTGAGAGATGGGATCCCCTGCTGTAGACCGAACTATCTCAAAACTCGGTCGTAGCGGTGGAGCTCCACCTCTCCCCTCTCCATCCTCAGCCAACAGACTCGCCTGATGCGAGCCAGCTCCTGTCCATCCTCGGCCCACCCTGGATGATCTCTCCAAGGCCTCCAGGTGATCTGGTTCGAGGACAAGGTCATCCAGTAGTCTCCGGGACATCGGTAGATCAATCCGCCATTGTGACCCTCTCCGGAGCCACCGGCATCTCCCCATCAATCCCTGTCAAAGGAAGCCCTATCGGCCTTCGCACTGCAATGTGCTCCCAACACCAAACCTGTAGGAGCGATGTCATAACCAGACATCGGCCGCCCTTGTACACGACCCCATGCAGGATCCTGTACAATCGACATAGAACAAAGCTGCCCCAAGAAAACCTGTAGCCATGGTCTCGCATGTCACAGATCACATCTGCTAGCACCCATGGTACCCTGCACCCGCTCTGGTGGCACAACAAAAGTCCACCCACCACTCCGACCAAAACCCGTGTGAGTCTAGATGCCCCAGGCATCTGACGTAGCGCGACTCGATGTTCACTCCGCCCTTCTCCAGGGTGAAGCTCGGATCGCCACACAATCGCATCATAGCATGGCCCTGATTGGCCGTAGGAGTGATCAACCGTCCTTGTATGGGGATCCTCAAAATCCTCCATACATCCTCCAGTGTGGGAGTCATCTCCCCTGTCGGTAACCAAAAATAGGAAGAACCCGGATACCACCTCTCTGCTAGGGCTGTCAGTAGCCCCATGTCTATAGAAACTTGTGGCATCTCTGCCACATGCTGCAAGCCGACCTGTGTGATCCCACTCTGCCTGAGATAGGGCGGCCAAGTCATCTCTCAACCCATCGTATTTCCATTCTCTGCTCTTTAGTAATCCTCTCTGCAACATAAACAACAAACACAATAAAAATCATTAATAAAAACTCAAGTGATTAATAATGCAAGTAAAATAAGTTCAATTTTATACAAATGATGATATCGTCCACTATTGGACGATATCGTCCCAAATTTGAGCAAAATCGTCTCCGATTTCGCAAGCCGAAATCGTCCCTAATTTGTCGAAATCGTCCCCCTTTCGCCGATTTCGCCCTTAGACGAAATCGGCGAACTTGAGACGATTTCGTCGAAATCGGGACGATTTCGTCCCGACGACGTCGACGGCCCAAAAACGGCCGTGATGCTCAAAATTTATTTAAAATTCACCTAAAAAGCATGTAAATTCAACTTAAAGCATTCTAAGCTAAGTTTAGACTCTTACCCGTAGCCCGCGTCGGACCTCTGTCAATCTGTGCACTGTCTCCACCATTTTTGCTTGCAGAGCTCTAAAACCGTAAAAATGAACAATAAAAATGAATTAGGGTTTTACCCTATTTTTCTTAATTTTATTCAAAACACAATTAAAAACATTTTAAAATTTTTTGCTTTTCCGTGTTTTTACCTCAAACGTTCGATTTGGGTAAAAACACGGAGGGGGCACCATAGTAAGCTGTCGTACGATTCGACCAAGAATCGTCGCCTAAAAATGGGAATAATTTTTGCTTTCTCGTAGATCGAGAAGAACTCATCATTTTAACGCATTTTCTTCGAAAAATTCGCTAAAGAGGGGGCAAAATGTAGCACCCTAAAATTGGCGCAATAAAACCTTAATAATTACAATTACTCTAGTAAATAATTCAAATTCAAATTTTAACCTCCAAAACCGCTCCCAAACCGTCGTTTAACCCGTTTCCTCATTTCCCACACCATTTTTAGAGTTTGTTTTGACCGTTTGACGATATCGTCGCCGATCAGACGATATCGCCTCAGATCGGACGATTTCATCTGGGCTAGGACGTCCGGACGATCTTGTCCCAAAACTGATTTTTCATAATTAGTCTCTATTCCAACGACGTCTCTAATCGGGCAGAAGCGTGTCTACATCGTTAGAGACCCTCCCCCATTGGAGATCTCCCAAATAGGGATGATCTCCAACCTCCTAACCTCCCTCCTAAGCCTATTTAATCCTAGGCCCTCCCCTTAGCATCCCCCTGGCTGAAATTCCCTATAACTCGAATTCTACACGCACTAGACCATCTTAAATCACTATTTGCATTTGTATTTTTCCAAGTTTGTTTGCAGGAACTTCATTGTTTTTCAGTCGGAGCAAGCTCAGTTCATCTCAGACGATCTCGTACAATCTCGGATGATCTCAACCCAATTCGAGATGATTTCGACTGTAGTTCACATTGGGGGCAATCAGTGCCTAGAGTTTGCATTTCTTCATCCTTTTTCTATTGTATTATTCTGCATTTAGTTAATTCTATGGTTATTCTTTATTATTCTACATCTTGGAGTTCACCCATATAGCTTTAATGCATAATAAAATCATAAATTATCATTAAATCATTATAATGCATTCATATTTTGTTTATTATTATCATTTTAATATTCTTACTATCATTTTACATCATTTCCCTCTATTATCATAGTTGCATTCTCTATATTTTGCATCTATTTCTCTATTTGCAGGTCTCTAATGAATTCGTCAGATCTCAGACGATCTTGTCAGATAGGAGATGATCTTGTCGAATTCCAGGCGATCCTGACTGCTTCAAGAATCAGAATCTTCATCAGACATCCGGATCAGGTATGGGTCTTTAATCCATCTTTTTCTTTCTATTTTTCTGTCCAAATCTGTTTTTGTCTTCATTTAAATTTGCATCTTCATATAGAATAGCTTAGACGCATTTTGGCCAAACCTAGGACTTGGATGATTAAGGCTAAAACTGAACACATTAAACACATTCCCAACCTAGGCGTGGAAACTGCCATTCAAACGTTTCCTGGTGAACCCACCATCCATCAAAAAATCACCATAATACACCTCCCCGAGAGGCGGGACCTTCGCAAGGCCTCTCAGTCCGAGGTACCACGCCATCCTTTTCCCATCCCCCTTCCGGGCACGGATCCTATAGCCTGAAGGTAAGGGTGTGAAAAATTTGGAGCGATACATTTTGGTGAACCCGACGTGAATGCATTTAAAACCTTTTGAAAACAAAAAAAAAAAAATAAAACAACCAAAACATAGATGCATTTCAAATCATTTAAAACTAATAAGTTGCATATCATGTTTAGATGGTAGCTCCTAAGAAAATATTAGCGGTTACTATAAATGTTGAAAACCAATTGGCAGCCATAGAAATCAATTATGTGCTTAGTGTGCACAAAGCAGATAGAAATCAACTTTTGTGGGACGAACTTGATAGAAGACTAAGTGTCATTTCATCTAGGTCAACAAAACTTAAACAAATCAAGAGGCTTGTCCTAGATAGAATCCTGGATCCTCATCAACTCGTCTTTTATCATGAACTTCGGAGAGCCTGCCATAGATGGTTAGCTTATAGGAGAGCTCTTGTGTCTTCAGAATTGTTCACCTTCGAGGAATACCTCGAGAACGCAGCCATTATACACCAGTTCCTAGGTCATGTAGAAGACCAAGAGGTTGTTCTTACGGATAGGGAAAGATGGAATAGAGTTCCTCGAGCTGTGTTATATCGAGAGTATTGCCACGAGCTTTACTTCTATCAACCGAGAATCCGAGACAGATAATATCACTATAGCTCTTTTCATTAAATTTTTGAAAGAAAATTTTCAATTTGAAGAAGAACACTTCATGACTCCTGAAGAACTCGAGCCCATTAATGATATTTATAAATTGTTTATAGAAAACTAGATCATTACTTTCAGTATTAGTTCTTGCATTTATTGTGTTGTTTGTTATCTTTACAATATTATTACAAAAACAAGAAAAACTAAAAAACATAACAAAAACCAAAACATTTCATTTTAAATATTGTAGTAGGTATATAATTAATATATACCTCTTAAGCTTGTTGCATATATATATATATATATATATATATATATATATATAAAAAATTTGCTGAAATCTAAATTAAGCACAATGCCTAAACTTAGGAATGGTAAACAAGCTGAAGGAGAAGAAGAAGATTGGTTAGAAGATAAAACTAGAAACCCAAATGTCCTTCCTGAAGATCCAATTTCGGAAGGAGAAACTCTAGATCAACTAGAAGATGACCTAGGTGAAGACAATGAACAAGAAGAAAATGTTAAAGAGGATGGATCCTCATCCCCTAGAGTAGCTCCAGATGGAACTATTGCTTTTGACAACTTAGATCATTTCTGGAAATTTTTCAATAATAACATTGGCGCTCTTAATATGGCAGTTCGTATTGATAAAGGGCAAATTAGTGACACTCAAGCAGCCATGGAACATATGTTTGATGTGCACACTAATCCCTTGTCTTTCATTGATCAAGAAAGTGATAAGGCTGGACCATCCAATAGAGATATGGTCACTATGATTCAGAACATGCCAAAACAAAAGGTTACCCAACCTCCTAAGGAACCTGTTATTGAGCCTAAAATCATTCCCACACAAAAGAAAACTTCCTTCACTGCTTTACTTCGCCAAACTATTGATCAATATGCTTCAAGTAAACAAAAACCTAAAATGAAGCCAAACACCAATTTTCAACAATCCGGAATACAACATAATACAACTTCAAAATTCCTTCATAACACCTTTCCTACCAACAATTTACACAATAGCAACATAGCATCTAATCTTCATGTCCCTCCATCATATGCTCACAAATCCCATATCAATGCCCTACCGAACCAATATGGTGGGCAAACTAGTAATCTGGAAGCCATGGTGAAACAGTTAGCTTCGCGTATGGACCAGATAGATCCTTACCGTCCCTCGTACAATTATCGAGAGATATGTAGTCAACCTTTGGATCCCATAGTTGTAGCACAACCGTACCCTAAGCATTTTCCCATGCCCATCCTGCCTATATATAAAGGAACCAAAGATCCCATAGAGCATCTTCGCATGTTTAGGATAGCATGTCATGATATATCACATGATGACTTGCTATTACTAAAAATGTTCCCGAAAAGTTTAGGTGGAATGGCATTAGAGTGGTACTATCAATTGCCCACTCATTCTTTGAGAAACTTTGAAGAAACAGCTGAATCTTTTGTCCATCAATTTAGTGCCTACATCGAGAGGCATGTAACCATTAAAGATTTATACAACTTAAAACAAGACAAGGATGAATGTTTTGCCGATTTCTTAGCTAGATGGAGGCAGTTGATAGGAAAACTGCACTTTGTGCTACCTTATAGGGAAATGTTGGACATTTTTATTAATAATTTACAAGAACAAATATCTTATGAGCTATCAACTGCTACTTTAACTACCTTCGATCAGGCTATAGATTTAGCTCGAAGAGTAGAAGATGCCCTCATTAGGAGAGGCCAACTTAGGAAGAAGGATGATGAGAAAACATCCAAAAATCAATATAAAAACAAACAAGTTGTAGGTGACGGAGTCATTGACAGCAGAAATGTTGCTAATATCAATGCAACGAAAACAACAAAAAAATTTATATTGAAACCGCCTGATAAGCCTCCTCGAGAATTTACTAGATTGAATCAACCATTATCAACTATTTTACCTCAATTACTCGAAAGAGGTTTGATCCAATTACCGACTATCCGGGAACCTGATCCAACTATACCCGGATACAGAGCTGACTTACACTGTGATTTCCATAGAGGGCCTGGACACTCTACCAACGCTTGTAAAAGGTTGAAACATAAAATACAGGATCTGATTGATAATAATGAAATGGAGGTGCAAGCCTTCCAACCTAAACAAAATGCTCCTAATAATCCTCAAAAGAACATTCCCCAAAATCAAAATCAAAATGCTAATCAATCATTAGACATATTTCAACACCCTTTACCAAGACATGGTAAAGAGGTGGCCAATCAAATCGAACATCATAATGTTCCTCCTCCTACCCGATATGTAGGAACTATTAGCGGACATTTACCTAATCATGATCCTCAAATATTTGACACAACTTTATCCATGGTCACGACCAGGCCCCTACATAATATTCAAACTCCAGATCCTAGTGATATAGAATCAGATACTGAAAGTGAAATAGACATCACTTCAAACCAATCGAATAGTTCTGAAAATGAATCAAGATCCTATTCAACCCATCACGAGATGCTATGGTTCCGGAAGAACCATTTCCTAGAAGAGTTACTACTCGACCCTCTTCTAATCAATTCCTCCCAAATGAACAAGCCATAAACGCTCAACCGAGACCAGTTCAACGTCTTCAATATAACATTGTAGGTACCATTGGAGTCGTTACCCGACAACGGGCTCAAAATTCTCAACAAGAACCAAACCAGAATGATGGATCAGCTCCATTTGTTTTGAAAAATCCCAATAAAGGGAATCATGCTTCCAATGTTCAACCTAAACCCCCTTACAATATTAATGAGCAATTATCCAATACTACAGCCAGAATTTCCCTTTTGGATTTATTAAGATCTTCTCCTACCCATAGGGATGAGTTGATGCTTACATTAAGCCAAATGATGGTACCTCAAAATATTCAACTCTGAAGCCATGGCCAATACTATCATCACTCGAGAAGTTGATTGTATTGACTTTCGGGATAAAGATATCCCACAACATAGTTTACATAAGGATAATCCCTTATATATTACTGCTCTAATTGGAGATGTAGCTGTTAAACGAGTCCTGATTGATAATGGTTCATCTCTAAACATTTGCACTTTTGACTTCTACCAACGATTTGGCTTTAGAAGTGATGAAATGAAGAAAACTGACATGATTATCAAAGCTTTCAATGACGAAACACAAGAAACGTGTGGAGTTATTACCATCCCATTGCAAGTTGGTCCTCGAACTCTAGATACCACCATGTTTATTGTACATTGCCCCGCATCGTACAATATACTCTTGGGTCGTCCTTGGATCAATGCAATGCGGGCTGTCCCATCAACTTTACACCAATGTGTTAAATTCGAATTTAAAAATCAGTTGGTCACTATCCACGGTGATCCTAGACCCTTTGATATGTGTGCTTTGGCAGAACCTGTTGGAGTGCAATTTTGCCCTGCTCTGTCATCCACACATCCTAATTCTTATTTTTCATCTAAAACTGTGAAACACACACCCATAGCTTCACCTATTTCCCCTCCATTAATTTCATCCTCATATATAGATCAACAATCTTCTAAACAAACCACTCTAGAACCTCAAAAAGATCTTCAATCTACAACCAATCCTTCATGTTCTATCCCTATAATTTCAAAACCTATAGACCCATCTATTAACACTTCCACATTATCAACATCTATCATACCTTCCACATCTAAAGATATAGGGAATGATCCTTCTACATCTTATGCTCTTTCTGATGAACTTTTACCAGATTTATCCACAATCTTAATATCAAAAAAAACAAATGCTTTCATGCAAGATTCAATTCTTTTAAATAACTTGCCGCCATCTCCTCGTACTTTGGGCCTCCCACAACCTATGGGAAGTACTTACCAAGTCGGGAGTTGTGCCTTCATTTATAAAGGATATGGCTGGGGAAGAATCCCTCGGAATATCAAAACTCATCATGAGGGATATGCTCGATGTTATTTTACCAATGAATATATTAAAGCTAAACCCATAATGCTTAAAATGGGATATAAAGGGAAAGGCTTGGGACCTTTCCAAAATGGCATGAAAGAACCTTTCGAGGTAGAACCGTGGCCTACCCGCTGTGGTGTGGGCCTATTTCCTAGTAAGGGTCAACCCTTTCCTTTTGAAGATGATGATCAACTCATATGTTATCAAGATTATTTGGATAGGCGTGATGATTTGCCTCTAAAAAATCAGCCATTTACATGTAACATGCTATCCATAGCTTACCCTGAAATGATTGCTGACTCCGATGAGGAGTTGGAAGGAGATATCTTCCACGATGTCTCCATTGAAGAGATGTTACACAATGGATTTTATTTTGATGGTTCTATACCAACTATAGCCCAACTTGAGACCACTAATCCTCAAGATGAATTATCCAAATTAACCTTACAAGAATTACAAGAATTGGGCGTTTCACCCGCCCCACCTAATTTTGAAAGAGATCTACACATGGAGGTAGAAAACGTCATTAAAATTAATATTGGAACCGAGGATAATCCTCACATAATCAATATTGGATCAGAATTAAGTCAAGAAAAACAAGAGCAATACATTGCATTCCTTAAAGAATATGAAGATGTCTTCGCTTGGACATATGAAGATATGCCAGGTCTAGACCCTTACGTAGTCATGCATCACCTAGTGGTCCATCCGGATGCTAAACCTGTTAAACAAAAACTTAGAAAAATGCATCCCAAAGTGGCTTTGCTAGTCAAAGGGGAGTTAGAAAAACTCCTGAATGTTGTTTTTATACAAGCTATTGATTATGCTTGAATGGATCTCAAATGTAGTTCCAGTCACCAAGAAAGAAGCCACCAAAGTTAGGGTTTGCATAGATTTTAGAGATATTAACGTTGCATGCCCTAAAGATGATTTTCCTCTTCCAAACATGGATCAAATCATTGAATTTACTGTCGGGAGTGGGATGATGTCCTTAATGGATGGATTCTCCGGTTATAATCAGATCAGGATAGCTCCTGAAGATCAGGCTAAAATAGCCTTTATTACCCCCTGGGGTACCTTTTGTTGGAAAGTGATGCCATTTGGCTTAAAGAACGCAAGTGCAACCTATCAACGAGCTATGACTTATATTTTTCATGATATGATGCATGATATCCTACATGATTATGTAGATGATATTATAGCTCGCTCTATTAATGAAGATAATCATTTAGATGATTTGAGAAAAGTTTTTAATCGATTACGAGAATATCTTATTCGATTAAATCCAGCCAAATGCATATTCGGAGTTAAGTCCGGTAAACTATTAGGGGTTTTAGTTTCTTTACGTGGTATCAAAATCGACCCTCTCAAGATTGTGGCTATCACTGATATGCCCGCACCTACTAATATATCTGAGTTACGAAGTTTACAAGGTAAGCTTCAAGCCATCCATCGCTTCATCGATAAGCTGGCGGACAAAACCGGTCCCTTTCTTAAACTTCTTAAGAAGGATGTCCCTTTTAATTGGGACGACGAATGTAAAGAAGCTTTTGAACTTCTCAAACAATACCTCCTTAACCCACCTGTGCTTTCACCGCCTAGACCTGATCGCCCATTTCTCCTATATATTTTAGCTTCAGATTCCGCCTTAGGAGCTATGTTAGCTCAGCTTGATGATGAAAAGAGAGAACGTGCTAATTATTATATTAGCCGAACCTTCATCAATTATGAAACCCGCTACACAACATTAGAAAAACTATGTCTAGCAGTCATGTTTGCTATGCAAAAATTATGCCATTATATGCTTAGTCAGAAAACTTATGTCATTGCTAAATATGATCCCTTGAGGTATCTCATGAGTCGACCTTATTTATCGGGTCGCACAACCAAGTGGGTTCTTGCTCTAAGCGAGTTTGACCTCACGTTCATAGGACAAAAGTCTGTTAAGGGTCAAATCATAGCAGATCAATTAGTCTGCTGCACCCTTAGAGTCTACCCATCCCCTCATCATTGAGTTTCCTGATGAATGCCTTCAATTAGAGGCAGACCATATTGAACAATGGTCCTTATACTTTGATGGAGCCCGATGCATGAGTGGGGGTGGTGCGGGTATTATTTTAATATCCCCGCAAAAACATCTTATTCCTCTGTCCTTCAAATTAACATTTGCTTGCACCAACAATACTGCTGAATATGAAGCTCTAATCCTTGGATTACGAGCTGCCTTGGCGCTAAAAATTAAACATCTGTTAGTTTTTGGTGATTCTCAACTTGTTATAAACCAAATTAATGAAGTTTATCAGACCAGAGATGATAAACTACGCCCATATAAAGCCTATGTTTTACAATTAATGTCTCTATTTGATCAAGTTACCTTGGAAGCTATTCCTCGAACTTGCAACCGTGCAGCTGATGCTATGGCCGCAGCTGCATCTCTCCTGCCCTTGGAGTTAGATGACGAATATGCCACTATCATTATTCGTCGACTCCAGGAACCCGCTTCAAATAAGTCATGCTTAGAACCTTTGGATGTGTTTCTAATCAATGAAACTACTCCTGAACCTTGGTATACGAATATATTTGATTTTCTCCAAAATGGGACTTTCCCTGCCAATTCTAATAGAAACCAGCATCGGTTATTACGTAGACGAGCAAGTCGATTTGTAATAATTGGCAATACTTTATATAGGAGATCTTTTGAAGGTATCCTATTAAGATGTTTGAATTTAGAAGAATCCAAATCAGCCTTGAGTGAAGCCCACGATGGATCTTGTGGAGGACACTTCGGTGGTAGTGTCATTGCTAAAAAGCTCCTTAGGATAGGATACTTTTGGCCTACCATGGAGAATGATGCACATGATTATGTGCGCCATTGCGACAAGTGCCAGAAACATGCTGACCTTGTCCATGCGCCTGCACAAGAAGCGCAGGCTATTTCATCTCCTTGGCCCTTTTCAAAATGGGGTTTAGATATTATTGGCAAAATCAATCCTGTGTCATCTGATGGACACAAATTCATCATAACCGCCACTGAGTATTTCACGAAGTGGGTTGAAGCTATGCCTTTAGCTTCCTGCATTGGCACACAAGTCTCTAAATTTATTTTTAATCAAATCATTTGTAGGTTCGGAATTCCTGCAAATCTCATCTCTGATAATGGAACTTGTTTCAAAAATAAAGATGTTAAAAAATTATGCCAAAAATATAAGATTCAACATCGCTGGTCCACTCCCTATTATCCTCAGGGTAATGGTCAAGCAGAAGCATCTAACAAAACCTTAATCAAAATTCTCAAAATATTGGTCAATAAAAGCGGCCGTGATTGGCACATTCAGTTATATCCAGCCTTGTGGGCCTATCGAACTAGTGTTCGAACCCCCATTGGAACTTCACCTTTTGTTTTGGTTTATGGTCGTTGAAGCCATTTTTCCCTTTGAATTAGAAGTTCCTTCTTTGGCTCTACTACTTCAAGATACCGAAGTAGGAGATGAATATCGAGCTGGCAGACTCAGTCAAGTGGAACTCCTAGATGAAAAATGCATCAATGCTTTGGAGCATCTCCGTGCCTACCAAAACAAGCTTAAAAGATCATATGCTAAAAAAGTTCGTCATCGATCCTTTGAGATCGGCGACCTTGTTTTAAAAGAAAATCAAAAAAATACTAATGCAACTAAGGACCTTAAAGGTAAATTTGAGCCCAAGCTGGCTTGGACCATACATTATCACTTGCTAAATTTGAATCGGGAGCATACAAATTATCTACCTTAGATGGTAAAGAACTTAAAGAACCCATGAACATTTTGCATCTTAAACGTTACTATGTATAAATTTGGTCATTTCATCCTTGTATATATTTGTTTAAAATATTTCAAAATCACTATCTTGTATTTCTTTCAATTTATAAATTCAAAAACACCAAAAACATTCATAATCATCAAAATCTTCAAAACTATTTGTTGTATTTATTTATGGCACTTGTTAATTCTTTCAAAAACAAAAAAAATAATAATAAAAATAAAAAAACAACAATATTCTTGACTCTTTCGAAACCAAAACAACATAAAGAAGAAAGAGAGAGTCAACATTCTCAAAACTTCTCAAAAAGTATTTATATATATATCTTCTTACAAATGTTGCAGTTATATGTTTCAAATTATTTTGGATAAATTAGCATTTATTTGGAATCCCTCACTTTCACACACACAAAAATAAATATCTTGATTTTTATCTGGCATGATTACTAATCTCTCTTATATCAAAGTCCACAAAATTCAATTAAATAAAGTTTGAGCACAGAGAATTGATCTTGTTATTTACTTAAACCAAGCACATCCTTTCACAATAAAATGATTATATTTGTAATGTCCATGCTATGCTACATAGTAGAAGTGGTTTCTTGAGCGAAAAGTTTCCCCTGCTATCCTATCATGCACATGGTCTAGAATCTTTGAGAATTGGCAAAAGGACAAGCTCACCCCTACCCAGAATAAAAATCCCTTGCTCTACAGCTAATCCGAGCAAGTATCCCTAGCATAGAACAAAAAGAAAAAGCAAAGTTCAAGAAAAAGAGAAAAAGAAAAATATTATTTTATATCATTACAACATTATCAAGCAAAAATACAAAAAGAAAGCAAAAGAAAGCAAAAGCAAAAGCAATAAAATCCCTTTCCCTACCCTTTGAAAAGAAAAGAAGGGTTGATGAGCTTGAATCCCTGGAATTCTCAATTATTCGAAAACTGTGAGGTAAGCCCCATAACAAGGTGGTTTGTGCCCAACCTGCTTGGCCTTGGGTAACTCCTAGCGTGGCGATATGTCTGTCACATTAGCGACCTTCTTTTGTACAGACCTATGTCTGCTTATGGATTAGCTAGCTCTTGATAATCCGACTTACATAGTAGTCTAGTATGGTTATATGCATCTACATCATGGTTAATGAACACTTATTTGGTTCATTCAAATCACTTGTATCATATTATCTTGCTCAAAACTGGTAAATGAACATAGCAATTGCACACACATTTTGTATTTGAGAGATTTTGTGTATCATTATGATAAATCAAGATTGGAAATGAACTCACATATGCACATGGGATTCCTTATAAATCTAACTTTTGTCTTTAAGATACTTTGAAATATTTTTTTGCAAATTGTTTGGAATAATTCATTTTCTTCTTTAAAGTACAGTTGTTTAGTATAAAGACAACTACATGCATAATAGAAAAAATCAAAATTTCTTTCAAAACCATACAATCAAAACACACATATATATATATTGTCGACTTTCGTGACGATGGTATAGTTCCAAAACCAAAATTGGAATTTTATGCCTAGCGCAAGTCCTCATCTTCATATTTTTCATTTATTAAAAATCAACCATGCAATAAAACAATCTATTTTCTTCTTTGATTTTCGCGATGATGGTATAAGTCTATACCTACATATTCTATGCCTAGCGCAAACCATTGTACCAATTTTTATTCCCCATTTATTTAAAAATCATGAAAACCATATGACTTAAATCATTATGTTATACAATTATGTTTTTTAACAAAAAGCATGCACATTATCACTATTTCATGTCATTATGTCAACCTTCAATTTTGCAATGATGGTATAATTCCTAGGGAATTATCCAAAAATTTTATCACACTTAGGAATTTATGCCTAGCAAAAATCATTTTAACATTATTTCATGCATACTATTTTTATGAAAATCTGAAAAACAAACCATCATCATCATCATTTGCACCATTGCACCAAAGTCTTAAGACAGTCTCTTAAGCACTCTTTTACTTTTTAACAATATTTCTATATTGGGATTAGCTTGACGACCGAGTGAGCGGCGACTCCATGAAATGGTCTATAATAGCGACAATGTCCTTTGAAATTATTGTTAAAAGTCCCTTTTATTTTTTTATCAAATCATCACATCACAAACAACCAATTTGTTCCATCAGATTATTTCATTTAAATTTTTCAAGCATGACATTTCAACCATAATATTTCCAACGACGTAATTACATGAATCATCAAATCAATCAATCAAAACATTAAAAGCATCATAAAAATACATAAGACACAAGTCATATGATCAAAAATATCTCATCTATATATATATCAACCATATATATACATCATATCAAAACCGGATCGGTATGCCACAATCTGTACCTCGGCATACTCAATCCTCTATCAAAAATAATAAATACTATATATCAATCCATGCAGTGTAATCTGTAGTAGCTAGCCTCGAGAACCCCTCGAGCTCTCAGCCTCATCTCCTCCCCTGCCCTGAGGTGGACGAGGTGGCCCCATCGTAGTATGTGTGGTACTGCGAGTCCTAGTCGTGGATCGGGATGAAGTCCTTGACGACCCAATCCTGATCGGATCCACGATGGTAGCCGATAGCAGTGGTAATCTCTCCTCCTCTGGCACCATCTGGTGGTATAGTGTCTGATAAAAAGTGATCTGGGCAATAGCCCGTGCTAGCTCCCGAGTGCTCGCCCCTCCGCCCCGTGCTCTGAGGCATGCAATCTCATCTCTTGAGCTATGTCACCTCAGCTCGAT
>JAQPPZ010009474.1:0-28945 GCA_028583015.1 Wollemia nobilis
TAATGACCCAACCCTACTCATTTCTTTTTTTCCAATAATATCGCATACACACACTACATTCTCCTTACAAAACTTCAAGATCATTTCAATAAAATCTTCTATTTCCAATGCACATAATTATTTAATAGGCCATTATAAGGCACCACTTTCCTCCTCTAATGTATTGTAAAATTATAATTATTTGTAGGTATGCCATACAAAAAAGGAGGATTTTGGTATCTTGGAATAACCTGTCAAATCTATCATGACATATATTCATTAGATTCATAAAATGTCACTTGTCTAACAGACCACTCAAGTTGAGAAGCCTTACTAATATTATATCTTGTAGTCCTGTAATTATTTGTAGGCCTTACCAAATATTAGATTAATAAGGTTCTCTTTTCTTCTTGGTTTACCAAATAAGTGTGTAATAAAACATAAATTATAGTCTCATCAACAATCTTCTAGTCTAACAAACCATTTGTATTGCAAGGCTTTGGTAATCCAATATTTCATAGGCACGTAATCATTTGTAAGCCTTGCTAGACATTGGGTTATTTGATCTTTGTTCCCTTATCTAGTTTCTTAAACAAACATGCAACAAATACAAATCCTATCATCCATGTCGTAATGAAAACATGGCTTCAAGTTCCCATTAAGACAAGTAGATATTCTTTATCCATTTGTACAATTTCTCATATTCCAATTAATGGATAGAGAACTTCCTCCATATTAGTTGGTACAATAAGCAACAATCCTATCACAATACTCCTAATTTTCCTTGTATATTAGATATATCCTTGGTTTTTATGTCCTATACCTCATGTATATGCAATTCTTGTATGTGTGAGATGGGAATTATCGACGATGACTATTGATATACTAGGATATCATAACCTCATTCTCATCCTATCATTGGTATACATACTACAACATTCTCGAACCATCTTATATATCACCAAGTGGAATCAAGTTACTCATTTTAGTATTTTGTGTATATATAATTTTTATATGTGCACTAGGCAATAAAATAAGGATGATGAATCCACTTGTCTATACACTCTATAATTTGAGAAAACAAATCATTTTATTTCAAATTCCTTTCTTCCATTATCACATTGTCCATTTATGGATTCATAGAAAAATATTGGTATGACGTGACCCATACCTTGTATGTCTACAATAATCTTTAAGCATGCCAAGTACTAGATCGTGTCATATCAATGTTCCTTATTGATCTATAAATTGACAAAGATAAAAATTAAACAATCAAGCTTCATCAAAAACTATTCTCATTGGTTTATAGGACCTAAAGAAACATTGATACTTAATGATCAACAATTTGTGTACTCATAATAATTTATGAATATGCCAAGTAGTAGATCATTAAATATTTGTGTTTTCTAACAACCTATAAACCAATATGAAAATATTTTCCTTTTATTTATAAAAATAATTAGACTATGCACCATGCTAGTGTATGAACCTTCAAGAAAATATTATTTCTTTTATCCATGTTATGCACATATACAATTCTTTGTACATATGTTGGGCAAATAGGAAGGTCTTCATCTTTTCTCAGATGTCCATGTGATAGCATTGTTCCTAGCCTAAACATTTTTTGTTATCCATTTCTCAGAAAATATTAAACCCTTTCATTAGAGAATCAAATCCTAATATCCTCTTTCAAAACATCCCAATATATTCTATATCAACAAGGGAATAAAATCCTCAAGATTAATTCCTCATATATTTATAATTCTTTGCATATGCGTCAAAAAATGATCCCCATGCTTTGAACCTCCTAATGATATATTGATAGATCTAGGACACAATAATTATCTTCCAACTAAGAAAAACCTCTCACAAAATTATTATCTCTCTTCACACATCAGATATGACTCCAGGCCCTAGGTCTATTCCTCACATATTTGTAAATATTTACATGTGTTAGGTGAGGGACCTATAAACCCGAATGTCCTCTTTGATGCATCAAAAAATTAAAAACATCATCATAAAGCATTCATAAATCTTTCATATCTATAGCTAAATGTTCCCTTCAAGAAAAATTACCTATCATATTCACTCATGTTGCATACTCATATTATATTGTAGGTACAATGATCAAGCAAATATAACTTTTTGAGTAACTATGATCGACACCTTTAACAGTGCTCTTCTCACATAAGTCCTAATTTTCTTCACACATCAGATATGGTGACAAGTCCTAAGTCAAAATCCTCATATATATATAACATATTTTCATATGCATTAGGTAATGGATTTATATACATATATTATCATCTCTGATATGTCAATAGATCTAGGACATAATTACCATACAATTTTTATCAATATATTTCTCATCAACATTCCCATATCATCTAGGAGTAACCTACTTTCAAAATTTCAAATCAAGACACTTTCTATACAAATTTTAGGGGCAACTTGCCCATCGCTATTTCACATACCCATAAAATTCCCTTTCCTGCTTGGTGCATCCTTCAAGACATGAATACATAATTATTTCTCTCTCATACATTTGATTAGTAAAATCATTTGGTAGGCCACTCAAAGCATGCATTTTCTCTTTAAAATATTGTTGTCCTTTTTTTATATCCAATTTACTTAGTAAAACTCTTTGGGTATGCCACTCAAAGTGTGCATTTGCTTAGTAAAATCCTTTGGGAATGCCACTCAACATGCATTGGCTCAGTAAAATCCTTTGATTATACCACTTAAAGTGTGTATTTTCTCAATAATATCCTTTGGGTATGCCAATCAAAGGGCACATTACTAACAATCACTATCAACTAACTTTACTAATATCAATACATATATATTGTACATATTACAGGTACCTCATCATGACTTAAGTGCTTATATTTTATGTAGTACCATAGGCCACCATTTAAGCATGATGAGATTTTAATTCCATTTCTCCCAATGCTTGTCTATTATCATGGCTCTTAAGCCATTGCTTAGAATTGAATATCAATATTTATAAGCATTCTTACCCAAATATTTTTGGGTTCAAAGGATAACACTAAGGACATTGCTTAAAGATAAGTATTTACCCTATGAGTATTCTTTGGGATCAAAGAAAAACACTTGAATGGGTATCAAAATGAGTGTTTATATTTTATCAGGTTTAAAGACCATCACTCATTCAAATAAACATATTTGAGTGCTTGTCTATTATCAGATCTCAAGTCACCACTTAGCAAAAGAGTCCTTGTCATTTAGTGTTTATCCATTATCCAGTCCTTTAGAACAATGCTAAACTAACATCATGTTTTCTTCAAATACCTCCTATCTATTTCATTAGATCAATAATATCACATCATCAAAAGACAATCACCATAAAAGAGGATTATGTGAAAACAAAATAAAAATATATGCATAATGTCATAACTATATACAAAGCATCAAAATTATGCATAACTCTAGAACAAGTGTATCATAATAATAAAATTGATACACTCAGTCCCTTCATATAAAAATAGAGGACATATAAGGTATAAAAATTTGGTATACTTACTCTTAGAATCCTAGATCTAACAACTAGATCATGCATCCCCACCTCTAGGCATTGGTGGAAGATGTGGAGGCCTGAAGCCAACCAACCTCTATGAATAGGGACTCAAATATGGAGTCCTCAATCATGTCCATGAAGGTGATGGTTTCCACTACTCTAGAGATATAATTGAGTGATAAAATTATCAATAATACACAATGTAGTTCCTCCCCTTCTCTACCTCCATCTATCATAGTCGAAGCTCCTCCCTCACTTTATTGAAATCATCCCACACTCTATCTATCTCTTCCCTTTGTATATCCATCTCTCTATTCATATTATCTAATCATAGCTCTAATGGACCAACCACCATATCCATCATGCCTACATCTACCCCTTGGTCTATCTTAAAAAGAGTCACATCTCTCTTTTTGGTAACATAATCTAGAGAAACCTTCATCTTGGCCAAATCCTTATTGTAAGTAACTCGCTCATGTGCAATCTGAGCTATCTCCTCCCAATCTCTACCTACTTCCTCATCTCATGTAGCCTACAATGATGCCAACCACTCCTTGACCTTATGAAAGCTCCTAGTCAAAGCCTCCAACTCTGCTTGAGTAGCCTCTATAACCGATATACTAATACCAATTCTACTAAATACCCATGACACCACAAGAAACATATATAATGGAGGAATATCTAGTGGGGTATCTTATACCCTACTCTCACCATTATCCTCTTCCTTAGTTGCTACTTCACAACCCTCCTCTCCTAAAAATCCTTCCTTAACCATTTTCATATACCCCTAAGAATCCTAGCCATCCCCTCCACCATCATATCTAATTCCATCAGAAACTCTATCAGTGTCAACTAAGATGGATGAAATCTAGGATACCACCACATGTATCCATTTTTCACCATGGTATCATCTATAATTATATATGATATATCATGATCATGTACATCTACCTCAATATGGAAGTACAAGTCAACAGACTCAAACTATCTCTCCTAAGTAATTTTTTACACCCACACCTCTCCCAAATTAGATATCCTTTGAACTCCCCCAAATTGGTGTAGCACCCTATAATATCAGTAAATCTCATAGTATCATCCCATGTAATCTAATAACCTAATTCTACTTATGCGAGCCAACTCCTTACCATAATTTACCCACCTATATCAACCTTATAGGGATGCCATGTAATCTATCCCACTCTTAGATCATCAACAACCTATAAAACCTAATCCAAAGAACAACTCAATCTAATAGTCCCTACCCATTTAAACATTATAGTTCTCTCTACTTTAGGTCTCCTACCTCTTGGTTTAAAATCCACCTAAGTGAATTATTTGCACCCTCAAGACCTTGACCAAGATTGTAAGACCTACAATAACTTCTGAGTTAGCCTCTAGAGTAGGCCAATTCTTGTAACTCTAGCTAAACTAACTAAAAAGGGATTGCAAACTGGAGATAACAATACTTGAAGTTAAAAGCCTTACTTGTGAGATATTGGAAATTTATAGAAGTACAGGACCTAGAAGATATGTTTGTTTGAGAGTAGAGGTTTGAGAATAGGCAAAGCTTATATTCAAAGGAAATAAAAGAATATTAGAATAGGGAAGCGAAATGATGTAGAAAAATGAAAGTGAATGAGTTGCACCCTCAAGATCTTGACCAATATTAGAAGACCTAGAATAACTTTTGAGTCAACCTCCAGAGTAGGCCAATCCCTATAACACTCTAAATTAACTAAAAAAGGTTATATATTAGAGATAGAAATGCTCAAGATTGGAATCTAGGACTTAAAATGGTTGATATTCAACTACATCAAGAGACATAAGTGCATGAGATTCTCATTTCCTTAATTGGACTAAACTTACTAATAGAATAACCATCATCGAATATTGCAAAATATTAACTATTGAAGCACATACATTCATGCATTCCGTGAATCAAACTTAATAGCATTCCAAGGAGAAATCCAAATAGTAGAATAACTTATTACACAATAAACTGCACATTTGATTTTAACAAAAATGCTAAAAGTAAATCAACATACATACATATTCTGCAATAGTCTTTGGCAAAGGTCAAACAATAATTCAACTTTCTTTAAGGGGTGTATAGCATTCGATCATAATATTTATACAATTGTAAAAGCTAAAGAGTTTACCCTTTGAATGGGTTACATTCTAGTATTTATAGATTTACATTTGCATTAAGTTACCTTGGAATCGTAATGAGGAGCTATTATGCTTTATAGAATAGGTGCAGGAGATGTTTATTATTTTTAGCTCAACTATCCTTAACTACTTCAAGCATGTATAGCTAATGTGTGTGGAACATATATATTTTATGAAGCTAGCTTGCATTATGTGTCATCAGATTCTAACCATTTTTTGATAATCCACTACTTGTTTATATATATTCAGCTAAGCAAGGATAAATGTATGATGTAGAAGCCTTCAACCATTGAGGTATTGTGATAGTAGTGGTATTGGGTGGTTGATTGGCACACAAGAATTTTTGTTTACTAGGATAGGTATGAAAACATTTTACAATATGTGGCAATGAAAAGCAATGTTGCTTCATATCAGAGTGTTCATCATAATATGATTTTGATTTGACAACTATTTATTTAGATCAAATTATTTAGCCTTATTTATGATGCAAGAAATTTTAGTGGTTTAGCCCTCATATGATAGTTACCCAAATTTTACATAGCATTATTTTGGGTGCCAGACATTTTATTCCTCTTTCATGATGTGATTACCTTTACAGTCTGGCCACCTTGATCACATAACCACTTTCACCCATGCATAGTGTTGAATGTTGGATATCACTTTAAATCCTTGGTACTTCACTATTGGGTTATATGGCTTAGAATTATTTTCATTTAACACTCATTTTGGATTTACCATATTTGTATGCTTCTTATGATGATGTCATTGCCTTAAAAGTTTGGTACCTTTAATAGTTAGCTAATTTTTTGTAAAGCATTCTGCCAGATGTTAGATGAGCTTATGCTTTTGTACCTTTGCATGTTGGATTTAATGCCTTGGAATATTTTTAGTTTTGGCTCTATTTTTTGTTGTGTTGGGATTTTGTGTAGCCTATGCTAATTATTGTAGTCTAGTTTATCATTAAGCCAAAGATATAACTGTGATAATTTATTGAAAGGCTATGAAGGTGAGCACCCACTAATCACAACCCAAGCTAAACATTGGAAGGATTAAAATACCTTAACCCAACCTCTAGAGTAGGATGGTATACCTTGTTAACTTAATGGACATTGATTCCTTTTACATCAAAATAGTAAAATTTTAGGAATAAGAATGAAAAGGTTAGAAAATGAATGAATTAATAATGGACGAGTAAAGTTAACAACATAGGCATCCATAGAGAATCCTTTAATAGCTTAAATTATGGGGATAAATCTTGGGACTAACAACATTCGAGACTTGATAATATTTAACATCAAATGCTATGGCATACTTAAAGAATTATTCCAAACATCAAGAGCACTAATTATCCAAGTTAATAGAATAATATTAACACTCTGACTAATAGAAATAGAATTCCCATAAGCATACATACAAATATGAATCATTCCAATTTGCTCTAAGTTAGAAATCCAAATTAATAAAATACACTAACCATAGCAAGTAGTAGCAAAAATGACTTCACAAAATTAAAACAAGCAATGTAGACACAAGTTTGAGGTAAACATCCCAAGTAATGCTCCTTTCATTAATTGTAAAGAATGTACAATAGTAGCGCAAGAAAACACTTCAGAGATAACCTTTTGGAAGGAGGTCATAACCTCTATATTTGTATATTTAGAATAAATTTAAAATAAAACAAAGCATTACAAGAAAAAATGCACGCTCAGCTAACGAGATGTTGATGTGGTGGTTTTATGTTTAATTCAAGAAAATAAGGATGATCTCAATCCATTGATTTTTTACAACTACCTTTAAAAATTGCTCGGTCCTCTGGGTTCCAACTGCATCTTCTTGAATAGTTACAATGGATTTTGAGTAAGTATTAACCTCTATCATCCCATGTTCTTGAAATACCTTCATGGTCACAAATCTGCAACTATGTTTGTTGAGCTGAGGTTTTTAGAAACTTTTGGATTGCAACTTGGTATTTTGGGATTTAATGGCATCTAAATCAATCTCCTTTGCTTACTGTAACATGTAGTCACACGTAATCATATTAGAAATTTGAATTCAGGGTAGATTCAATCATTGTCATTGATTTGAGAATGAGAAATTGTGATTAGTTGACTTGTCACCACTATTTGCCTTTGTATTTCTTGAAACCATGACATAATTTTTACGTTTCAAGATTTTGATATATTTATCTACAAAAATGAGGAAAATAATGGTTTTGGAAATTTTCCTACTTCACAATGTTTACCTCATGACCACTAGAATTCTTCTTGTTTGGTCTCCTTTGATGTTAATTGGATCTCTAAAAAGTAGACTTTGCTTAATTTTTACTTGAAAGCACACTTATCCATGGTTTTGGGTTCTTTCTTCATTCCTAAAGTCATCTCATAGCCACACATCTAATACACAAAATTTTCATTTGCATGCTATTTTCAAACTTAGACAATTTTATTCATTCTAGATGCGCATCTCATCTCATACTTAAACATTCTTCTAATTTGTCAACATAATGGTTTAATAATTTTTGAAGGATTGGTTACATCTCCATTCTTAAATAGAGGTATTGTTGGACATGTTATCTAATCTCTTGGAAAACTATGTTGGATGATGTTGATTAATATTCTCTTGATGTAGGGAGTTACGTCCTACATTCCAATTATTAAATATTTTTCTTATAGTCCATCCATGTCACAAGCCTTGTCTATTTTTAGCTTCTTAATACCTTCTTTAACCTCCCTTGTAGTGTAGAAATTTAATTTTTGTGTTATTTGTGGAAGGGACATCTTCTTCTTGCTTATTTTATATAATTATTTTGTATACTCAAGCCATTTATATTTCTATGATATTATTTTATGTATTTTTTTTTTACCAAAGTTCCTTCTAGAGTAAACTCGGTTATTTTTTGGTACTTGACTAGCCTAACATTGGAGACTTTCTTTGAATATAAATCTAAGGTTTGAATCCTATGGGAAGAACAATTGTACACCATGCTTTAGAAATTGGAGTATGCTTGGATAACCATACATTGGGTAAAAAACATCCTCCATTAGTGTCATCTCATATGGCTTATAGCCTTAGAGACATTAAAAACTACTTTACCCTTTTACCCTTTTTTATAGCTACCCTTGTTGCTTTAATTTCTTCATCATATCATGCATGTACCAAAAAAAATGAGTTTTTTCTTCCTCCTAACTTTAGACCTTTTACCTCTTAATGCCTCTTGAATTATACTTGTTAAGTCACAAATCTTAATTCCTTGTTCTCTTGTTTCTTTTTCCTCCCTTTGTACTCTTTATTTTACTAATTCCTCGAATATTAAACAATACTCTTGGGTAATGAGGATGTTTCTATTTATTGAAGATTGTTGATTAGGCTAGACTTTTTTTGTTTGTTGATTTCCTTCTTGATATGATAAATTTATACACATTGTATTGCAATCTAATTCTAATTATATTGGGGATTCTTCAATCTCTATGTATTTTTTTTAATCTTGTAAGCAAATGATGTAGTCAACTACACTTGCCCCATTTAAGTTTTGCATGTATACTTTCCATATTTTTTCCATAAACTCATACCATTGAAGATAATTAGTCTATATATGCTACACAAGGTCAACATTTCTTCACAAAAATTATTAATAACTCCTTTATACTCTCAGCAACTTATCCATTACTAGTTTTTCTCTTTTTGATAGACATAATGGATTAATATCCAAAACCACCTTGTTGTTTTATGTGTTATTTTGTTGGCTTGTTGTTATTGCATTGAAATCCCCTATTAGAGGAATCTCTTTGAGTTGAGAGTGTGACCAAATTTCTTTCTTTATAGTTGCCTATGGATTCTCATAATCCATCACATACATTTTGTAGGCTTTTGATGTTGGTAGAAAAATTAGCAAACTATGATTATTCTAATAATTATTTTATCTCCCTTATTTTAATTCAAATATTATATTATTTATTTGGGTCTTCTTTGTCTAGTTGGATATTTATGCTAGATGTTTCCTATATCTAAACCATTATTCTTTCACACCCCTCATTGTTTCCTATTCTTTTATTTCATATTATGATCCTCCTATGTCATTTAAAAGTTAGGGTTTTGCACCAATAATGTTCATGTGTTTAAATGAGATAAATTGACGGGGCACCGGAAGACAGACACAGACTCACACTCCCGATTTCCAAATTTTTTTTTTCTCTTTGCATTAATCTGGAAAAATCACATTACAAACGGCCCGTAGGCTTACAAATGACCAGCGCTCGGCTTGGTCGTCTCACTTCCACACTCTACAAATTTTCATTTCAAAGCTTCATAAAATATTTACAGGCATCAAATAACACAGCCTGCAGGCTTTACAATGGCCGACTTCGGCTTTGTTCTTCCACTGTACTACCTCATTTATTCTCCGATCCACCACCTCTGTTCTCCGGTCCCCCTCCTCCCTTCCATTACAAATTTTTGGGATTTTTTTTTTTTTAACGAGGCCCCCGATCCTCTCGGCAATTAATGCCTTCACCTAACAAAAATTCCAATTCAAATTTCCCCCCCTTCGAAGCTTCAAATTTCTCGGTCATAAATGGGTCACTGCCCAACCTACCAAGAAGCCCTCATTAATGGCCTCATTGACCTGCACCGCCGCTCCGATCAGACTGTCCTTCTGAGCCTCTGCTCACCCATACTGTCCATGCTCTGAATCTGTCATTGTGTCGAAAAACAAAATCCCTCTAAAAGGTGGTTCTCTTTCTTTAATGCATGCGGCTGTAAAATTTCATTCCATGATACGTGACCTCCATATTTAACCAGATTCACGTAGCTAACCACATGTTTAAATTTAGCTTTCCCTCTCCTTAATGCGCAATCTTCAAGGCACGTGCCCTCACAATTGTCTTTAATACAAGTGGCTGGCCACGTGTCAAAAAAAAAATCGGCCATGCCTGGCCGTCCGCTATTTTCTTCGACCTTAACTTTACTTGGTCGCGGTCGACCCCTCCACCTTCGTCTTCACCTTTCTGAGGTCCTTTGCCATGATCTTGGGTTTGTCTTAACCCTTGGTACTGCCTTGGAAATACGCCACGTGGCAGTTTCTGATTTGCCATGATATCACGACAGGTAGCGATATCGTGACAGGACTCAACCCCTCCGCCATGTTCTGTAGACCGCTGCGATATCGCGACATTGCGATATCACGATGTCGCGATATCATGACGTCTAAAGCTCCTCACCACCGCCTCTAAAATAAAGTCACGATATCGCGACGTCGCGATATCGCGACGGAGATCACCCCTTGCCTTTGCTTCTCAACAACCGTCACGACATCGTGACGTCGCGATATCATGACGGAATCCTCCCTACGTTCCAACTGCAAACAAATGTCACGATATCGCGACGTCGCGATACCACGACGTCGTGATATCACGACAGAATTGGTCCCTGCCTTTGCCACTGCTTCGGAGGTCGCAATTTCATGACATGTAACGAAATCGTGACATGTCGCGATTTTGCGACCTCCCCAAATTTTGCCTTAGCTCTTCTACCAACTTCCCCTTCTGCTTTGCAACATCTTCCCTCCTCCGAAAAGGAACCAAAATACATCAAAATACAAAAACTTAAAGAAAATTTAGAAGGATGCAAGATTGCCGACACTGTTACCGGATGCTCCTGCATCAGACACCCGGGGTAACAAGAGAAGTGACCTTCACTTCTAGGTTGTTCGGTCCGCATCCTTTGTAATATTTCCAAACACCCATCAACCTTTACAACCTGTTCAAGTTCCGTTTCCTGGAAAAAATTTCTGCCTTCTACCAGACAAATTTTGGCATTACTGCACATTTTCTCATCTTCGGTCTGCAATGGCTTCAACTTGTGCCGCACTCCATATTTCACCAAGGAGTACATATTTGCACGTCCATCATGCACTGCACTCCGATCAAATTGCCATGGCCTGCCCAACAGCAAATGGCAAGCATCCATGGGGAATACATCACACAGGACTTCATCCTGGTATCTCCCGATCTGGAACGTGACTAAACACTATTCCCGGACCCAAGCTCGATGGTCCTTTCGCAACCATGCAATCCGATACGGGTGTGGGTGCCTCCTTCTCTCCAACTGCAACTTAGTAACCATCTCCTCGAAAACTAAGTTGTCTGTACTTCCATTGTCTATAATCACATTACAGACTTTGCCTGCACTTTTGCACTGGGTGTGGAATAGGCTTCTCCTCTGTTCAGATTTTTCTTCTTCCACCAGCATGGTCCTCCTCGCAATCATGGCTTCTCCCTTTTCAGCTTCTTCAGAATGTTCTGAATCAGCATCTTCAACTGCCACAACTGCTCTGGCGGGACCCACCGGTTTCTTGTTCGTCTTTTCCCGGTGTTGTGGACACTAGAATGCATGATTCCCTTCTTCACCATAGTGGAAACATGTTCCACGAAATACTCCCCTTTCATTCCCGCATCCAGATCTACCCCTTCCTCTCGGGTAGTTATCATTCTGAACTTGTGGTTTTGGGTCTTCATCTTCTTCTTTCTGACCTCGGCTGCTGCTCTCCTCTTCTTTCTTCTCTTCCTTTCCTTCTTTCTTTCCACCGTTCTTTCCTCCCGGTCCTTTTACTTTTGGCTTGCTTTCAAACCTCCGGTTCAGCTTTTCTTCAACCTTCAAAGCAAATTGGTAAGCATCTTCAATGGTGCTTACCCGAACCAAACTCAACTCCTCCTGCACACTCGGTCTCAACCCATTAATGTAACGGGCCACTTTTTCCTTGCTTGCTTCCAAATGTCCGGTTCTGATGGAGATCTTGTAAAATTCCTCCGTGTATTCTTGAACTGTTCTGTTCATCTGCCTCAAACTCTGCATTTTACGTAACAGGTCTAGTTCATAATCTACGGGGATAAACTGCCTTTTTAATTTCTCCACCATTCTGTCCCATCTGGTTATCCGCTCCTTTCCTCTTCGGTTTCTCTCCAGCTGTACCCCCTTCCACCAAATGCTAGCATGACCCTTCAGTCGGGTCTTAGCAAATCTGACCCGATTAGGGTCTTCAACTTCTTCGTATTCAAAATATTCTTCTAAATCATTCACCCAGTCTATCAACTCCTCTGGGTTCAAGTTCCCGGAATACGTAGGAACTTCTAACTCGGCCTCTTCCCGATCTGAGATATGGCCTTGTACAATCTGGCCTAGGCCGGATCTACATATTCTTCCTCTTCTTCAAACTCATTCTCCTCTTCCACTTCATCCTCACTGTCTGCATCCCTTCTCGGCTCACGTCCTCTGCATAGCTCTTCTTGCGGGGCCTAGACTTGCCGTTGCAATGCCCGAAAATCTTTCGCTGCCATGCCTCTTCCACCCATCGGGTTTCTTCTCGGAGGCATCTTCACCCAAACTCAAACCCTCCCACACGTCCTGGTACAACTGCCTCTCTCCTTCGACGGTCTGTTGTACGCTCAGGAACTCCTGCTCTGATACCACTGACGGGGCACCGGAAGATAGACACAGACTCACACTCCCGATTTCCAATTTTTTTTTTCTCTTTGCATTAATCTGGAAAAATCACATTACAAACGGCCCGCAGGCTTACAAATGACCAGTGCTCGGCTTGGTCGTCTCACTTCCACACTCTGCAAATTTTCATTTCAAAGCTTCATAAAATATTTACAGGCATCAAATAACACAGCCCATAGGATTTACAATGGCCGACTTCAGCTCTGTTATTCCACTGTACTACCTCCTCTGTTCTCTGGTCCACCACCTCTGTTCTCCAGTCCCACTCCTCCCTTCCATTACAAATTTTTGGGCTTTTTTTTTTTTAACGAGGCCCCCGATCCTCTCGGCAATTAATGCCTTCACCTAACAAAAATTCCAATTCAAATTTCCCCCCCTTCGAAGCTTCAAATTTCTCGGTCATAAATGGGTCACTGCCCGACCTACCAAGAAGCCCTCATTAATGGCCTCATTGACCTGCACCGCCACTCCGGTCAGACTGTCCTTCTGAGCCTCTGCTCACCCATACTATCCATGCTCTGAATCTGCCGTTGTGTCGAAAAACAAAATCCCTCTAAAAGGTGGTTCTCTTTCTTTAATGCATGCGGCTGTAAAATTTCATTCCATGATACGTGGCCTCCATCTTTAACCAGATTCACATAGCTAACCACGTGTTTAAATTCGGCTTGCCCTCTCCTTAATGCGCAATCTTCAAGGCACGTGCCCTCACAATTGTCTTTAATACAAGTGGCTGGCCACGTGTCAAAAAAAAAAAAAAATCGGCCATGCCTGGCCGTCCGCTATTTTCTTCGACCTTAACTTTACTTGGTCGTGGTCGACCCCTCCACCTTCATCTTCACCTTTCTGAGGTCCTTTGCCATGATCTTGGGTTTGTCTTAACCCTTGGTACTGCCTTGGAAATACACCACGTGGCAGTTTATGATTTGCCGCGATATCGCAACAGGACTCAACCCCTCCGCCATGTTTTGTAGACCGTTGCGATATTGCGACGTCGCGATATCACAACGTCATGATATCGTGACGTCATGATATCGTGACGTCATGATATCGCGACGTCTAAAGCTCCTCACCACCGCCTCTAAAATAAAGTCGCGATATCGCGATGGAGATCACCCCTTGCCTTTGCTTCTCAACAACCGTCGTGACATCGTGACATCGCGATATCGCGACGTCGCGACGGAATCCTCCCTATGTTCCAACTGCAAACAAATGTCGCGATATCACAACAGAACTGGTCCCTGCCTTTACCACCGCTTCGGAGGTCGCGATTTCGTGACATGTCGCGAAATCGTGACATGTCACGATTTCGCGACCTCCCCAACTTTTGCCTTAGCTCTTCTACCAACTTCCCCTTCTGCTTTGCAACATCTTCCCTCCTCCGAAAAGGAACCAAAATACATCAAAATACAAAAACTTAAAGAAAATTTAGAAGGATGCAAGATTGCCAACACTGTTACCGGATGCTCCTGCATCAGAACCTGTCGCGATATTGCGACAGGACTCAACCCCTCCGTCATGTTCTATAGACTGCTTCGATATCGCGATGTCACGATATCGTGACGTCTAAAGGTCCTCACCACCACCTCTAAAATAAAGTCGCGATATCACGACGTCGCGATATCGCGACGAAGATCACCCCTTTCCTTTGCTTCTCAACAACCGTCGCGACATCGTGACACGACGTCGCGATATCGCGACGGAGATCACCCCTTGCCTTTGCTTCTCAACAACCGTTGCGACATCGCGACGTCGCGATATCGTGACGTCACAATATTGCGACGGAATCCTCCCTACGTTCCAACTGCAAACAAATGTCGCGATATCGCGACGTCGCGATATCGCGACAGAACTGGTCCCTGCCTTTGCCACCGCTTCGGAGGTCGCGATTTCGCGACATGTCACGAAATCGTGACATGTCACGATTTCGCGACCTCCCCAACTTTTGCCTTAGCTCTTCTACCAACTTCCCCTTCTGCTTTGCAACATCTTCCCTCCTCCGAAAAGGAACCAAAATACATCAAAATACAAAAACTTAAAGAAAATTTAGAAGGATGCAAGATTGCCGACACTGTTACCGGATGCTCCTGCATCATAAATTATGTCTCTTCCTTTTTTTATGAGTGCTAATCAAGGTCCTCTTCTCCAAAGTTGGCCTCTAAAATTCCAACATGACAGATTTAATTGTTCATCGGAACAATCCCCTATTTATTTTAGAACCTTTGACTAAAGACACCAAGTATTTCCTTTTTTCATTCATGCTCATTTACTCATTCTTCATTGTTATTTTTTCTTTGACTCCCCCCTCATTTCTTGTTGTTGTATTGGTGTGTCTTAAAAAAATTAACTACTAATGTAAGAATGTCTAACTTTTAATCATGTCTATTTACCTTCATTTCTTGTTGTTCATAATTTTTCCAATTTCCCCTCACTCCTCTTTGTCGTCATCTAATAAAAAAATTGGTTCTTGTCCTCCATTTTCATCATGGTAACTTCGATAGGAAATACCTAAATTCAAATATTATCAAACAATATAAAGATAAATATATTAATTTCTATAAAAAAAAATTCAGATCTAAATATTATCAAACAATATTAAGATAAATATATTAAAATCTATAAAATTTTATAGTTATTTAACTTAAATTTTTAAAAGGGGTGTCATTTCCTTTAGTATAATAGGTTACATCAACTAATCATATTAAACTTTACAACCATTTAAAGATTGTTAGAATCTAAACCTTAATACAGACTACATCTTTTTAAGACTATTACGATCTAATATCATTACCCTGTAGACATGGAAAATTGACCCACTTTTAGTGGGCAATATTCCTTAGAACCCCTAAGAGGTCTCTAACCCTTGCCCTAGACAAGGGTAGGCCTATTTTCCCACTGCCTTGCCTTCCTTAGACTTTTTATCAAAATCGGACCCATTTGCGATGGGGCTTGATTTCATGAAAGCGATATCACGCCCCGTCAGCATAGGACATGATTTTTCTATTTTATATTTTTAATTATTAAAACTCAGGTTTAAATCCTTCCAGTGTGTTTTGTGTCAACTTGTGTTGTTTTCTTGCTCTTTTTACCTCGATTTTTGTCTATAAAAGGAGGGGTTAATCTCACTCTTTTAACACGATGATTTTAGACACACGATTACCAAGCTCAAAATTCTTATGATTGATTTATGCTCACATTTTGCTTTCACTTTGCTTCATGTTTCTTCTACAAGCTAACCCTGAAGTGCAAATTTTAGATTTGATCTTTAGCTATTTTGGTTGATGGATTAATTTTGTGGTTCAGACAAAGAAAGAGTGTATATATGGATACTTTGATCTCCTCTATCTGCTTCTACATCATCCATTAGGTTCTGTGTGCTTTGTTTCTATATTTATTTTACGTGTTGCATTCATATTTTATTTTTCACATGTCTTCAGCAAAATTGCACCTAGTATTAACAGATCATGACTTCGCTTGCCTAGATTAGGGAAAACTATTCGTAGAAGCAAAATCACGCTCGATCCAAACAAGGCATGTATTTGATGTTGCGTTATCATGCTCACTTCAAGCGAGGCATGATTTTGCCTAAGAGTAAATTAGGGGCAATTTCTAAATTATAAAAAATTATATAGGTTCATTACTACATCTAGATCATATTGGAATACTTCATTTTTTATTTCTTTACTATTGTATTACTATTTTATGATTAAATCTCCAAAGGTCAATTTCCACTTTTGTTTTCAAAGGTCATCTAAAGGACCTATGTATCTTGACTGCTGCACCTCCAAGAATTATTGTACAATGGCCTAAGCATGCCCCCTAATGCTGATCAAAATTTTTTAGTGTTTCCTAAGTTATCTTGCAGAAACAAGTATTTATGATATCATTGGACAAGAGGCAAAAAAGGCTAGAATCAACCACCGATCAAGATAAGTGTTCTATTTGTTCTATTGGTTATAAATCTTATTTGAATATCCATTATAGGTATCTAAAAAGTGAAAAGCATATAATGTGCATCTAGAGTTAATATTGTGCATTTATCTTGTGCACTTGCTTTAAAGATTTTTTTGGATAAAACACTAGATTAGAAAACATTCAAAGAAAAAATCATATTAGGATAGATATTGTATTCTTACATTCTATTTTCTGCATTGTCCTTTATCTTTCATAGCATATATCTAGAAAGGCCAAACTTAGGTGATTGCTTGAAACCGAACACATCAAACATTTTGAAAATCCCGAGGACTTGGAGTGAGTCCTTAAACCGTTCCTAGTGAACCCATACCCATAGCACTGAGTGTAGAGAACAACATATCCCCATAGTAACCTTGGCTCTCTCTTACAGAACCAACCAAGAATTATACGCGGTAGGGCATTTTCCCCCTTTACACCTTTGGTGAACCCGACATGAGCACCTCCTTTTATTTTGAAAATAATAAGCAAGATCATTAATTTATGTACCAAATATTTAAAAGGATAATTTCCTTGTGTGAGTGCGTAGGTATCTTTGGTCTTAGTTCTTCTTCTTGTATTTTTCCTTTTCCTCAATGGCTTCTGACCTTGGGGAAGGACAAAGACCCCTTAGGTTTGATGAGATTTTTCATGAGAATGATCAAATTGATATAGAAGATCATAACCTAGAAGAGGAGGCTAATAATCATCTTGATCCTATTCAAGGTCCCAATGGGAATCTTATATTTAAATATTTTAACCATGTATGGACTATCTATAAATATCATAAACATGCATTGGATCTAGCCTTAGAGGAATAAGCATTACTTAAAAAGGATATCCTAATTCAATAAAATCCTTTGAGTGAACCTTTGAATCATGGTAATCAAACCTATCAACCTACTTATACCACTACTATGACCACCAACATTGGATAGAATCCACCAGTTCCTCCAACTAGTAATGACACCAATTTTTTTTTTCAATTTCCTCCTTCATCTTCTAATGTCAACACTATTGCCTCTATTCCACCACAAGTTAATTTTCCATTCTCATAAGGCACCACATATAACAATAACCTCATCATGTCCAACTTAAGTCAAGGGAATATTAGAAACACACATAATCCAGAAATGCAAAACTTGGAAAATATGGTGAGTTAGTTGGTTTTAGGGATGGATATGATTCAGCCTTTAGGGTTTATATACAGTTATAAGGAAATTTATAGTCAGCCATTGGATCCTATTGTTGCTGCTATACCTTATCCCAAGCATTTTTCTATGCTATTTTTGCCAATATATAAAGGGATAGTGTTAGGATTAAATAAAAAAACATGAGCAATAATTAAATGTGGAAATAAAACACAGAAGAATAGTGCAATACACAAGAGACAGATTTAACGTGGTTCACCCAATATAAGCTACGTCCACGGATAAAATAACTAGGTCTTTTATTTTATCTAGAAAACCCTTCTCTACACAGCCACACACTGAAAAATCCAATCATCTGCCATACAACATCCTCTTCTAAAAGTGCATTACAATTTTAGGGCAAAAATCCCACCTAAAATCTGCCATTCGATCTGTGACCAAATAACAAATGATCCAGATTTACATAGAGGAAAAACAACTATTTTTGGCTTTGGGGGTGCTACCCTTGAAACCCCCTCCAAGGGGATGGCGACACAAGTAGGGGGGTTGATGCCCCCCCTACACCCCCCTTCTTCATGGAGTGGATCCAAGTATGGCTGAAAATAGGACCTCTAAATTAATCAAGCTCCATAACAAACAATATCCCACTTGGAGACTAATCACAATAACTCCACCGCTACTACACTTGCTGGACTATTATTCAACTTTGAATCTGGAAAGTTTCTCATCTTTTAATATCATGCTTGAAGACCAATTGAAATTGAGCAATAACTCAGTTTCTCCTTGGTTACTGCATTTGTGAATATATCTGTAGGATTTTGGCTAGTGTGTATCTTCTCCAATTTTAACTATCCATATTCCAACACCGAGTGTATGAAATGGTAATTGGTATGTATGTGTTAAGTCCTGGAATAGAAAACTAAATTATTTTCAAGATGAATGGAACTCTGATTTTCACTATATAATATGTTGTTCTCCTACTTCTTTCCCAACTCCTCCATAAACCTTTGTAACCAAATCATCTCCTTACTAGCCTCTATAATAGCAACATACTCTCCCTCTACTATTGAGAGTGCAAAAACCTTGTATAATTTTTAAATCCATCTTATTGTAGTTCCACCTACAGTAAAAACATACCATGTGGTACTCCTCCTACTGTCTATATCACTTGCCATATCTGAATCAACATGTCCCTGTAAAGTAGTATCAAAACATCTAAAGCATAATTCCTAAGTGACCATACCTCTCAAATACCTGAGAATCCATTTCACTGCCTCCCAATGCCTTCTTCCTAGATTTCTCATAAGCCTTCTCACAACTCCCACTGCATATGCTATATTTGACCTTGTGCACACCATTGCATAAATTAAACTTCCAATTGCTGATGAATAAGGAACCTTGGACATGTAGTTTATATCCTCATGTATCTTCGATGAAGAGCTTTACTCTAACTTATTCTAGAATAATAGTGCAAATATACATGCACATAGAACACAAAATATTTATCTTGGTTCACCCGATATGGGCTACATCCAAGAAACAAGAGCCACACCTCATTTTCTATTATTATTCACCTTGCTTGTAATGGGACATTACAATCAATATAAAGGAAACTCTTACAATCCTAAACCACAAAGTGGTATTATAATACCATGGGAACAATACCATAGGCTAAAACTTCCCACACACACCAACCACCAAAATCCAAAATACCTCTCCGCAAATTACAGAGGAAAAAAGGGAAAAAAAAATTGGGGGGCTACGCCCCCAACCCAGGTGGGCTTCGCCCACCCTCCTTGGACCCTGGGCCGCTCACCAGCTAGCATGACCACCTAAATGGGAGTCTATTGTACAATACTTCCTCTACAAATGATGAGATACATCCAAAATTCTCCCGCTTGTTGAATACTTTGCATAAAGGCTATAATAAATATTAGTTGCACCCCTTGGTATTGCCAAACCCATTTCAACTATACAAAATATGAACTTTTTTGTGCTAACTTCCTTGGTTAAAGCATGTGCAACATTTTCCTTGGTATCCACTTTTTCCAACAACACTTTATTTGTTCAATAATGTCCCTACTAAAGTGGTACTTTGTATCAATGTACTTTGTTCTTGAATGGTAAGCAAGGTTCTTTTCCAAAAATATATCACTATGGGTATCACAATTTATCTTCATAGCTCCTTGACGAAACCCAATTTCAGCACATAGTCTTTTTAGCCATACTGCTTTCTTACTTGCATAAGTGGCTGCCATGTACTAAAATTTAGTGTTTGAAAGAGCAACGGCATATTACCTTTTTCTCATCCAACTAATAGCCCCTCCAAAAAAATTAAATACATATGCACTAGTAGATCTTCTATTGTCCAGATCTCCAACCCAATCTACATCAACAAAGCCTTCTATATCCAAGGATTTGTCTTCTTTACCTGTACCTTCATAATAGATTGAAAAAATAGATGTACCATGCAGGTACCTAAAGACCCTTTTTACAGTAGTCCAATGATCTTTACCAGGTTTAGACATATATCTAATCAAAACTCCCACTGCATGGGTAATATTTGGTCTAGTACACACCATGGCATACATTAAACTCCCTACAACATTTACATATGGAACATGGAATATTTCTTCTATCTCTTCTTTTGTTTTTGGACATTCTTTAGCAGACAATTTCTCACCCAAAGAAATAGGTACCTTCACTGGTTTGCAATCCTACATACTGAATCTCTTCAAAATTGTATCAACATACTTTTTCTAATTCAGTAACAACTTTTTGTTTATTTGTATACCCAAAATAAAATTTGCAAGGCCAAGATATTTCATGTCAAACTGTGATGCTAACTGAGACTTCACTTCCCTGATCATTTCCTTACTGTTTCCAATTAGTAACATATCATCAACATACAAAACAATAATGACAAGTACATTACCAATTTGCTTTGAGTATACACAATGATCAACATTGCTGCAAATAAAATCAAGTCCTAAGACGTAAGTATCAAAATTATGATACCACATTCTAGGTGATTGTTTCAGTATGTACAGATATTTCTTTAACTTACATACATAATCCTCCTTTCCTTTAGCAACAAATCCTTCAGGTTGTCTCATATAGATTTCTTCCTCCAAATCCTCGTGAAGGAATGCAATTTTCACATCCATTTGCTCTATTTCAAGATCAAATGCAACAACCATATTATTGAGGTTAGCTTTGTAACAGGATAAAATACTTCACCATAATAAATTCCCTCTACCTAATAATAGCCTTTAGCAACCAGGCGAGCTTTATATTTCTCCACTTTTCCTTCAGTATTTTGCTTCTTCTTGAAGATCCATTTGCAACCTATTGTTTTTCTCCCACCAAGTAATTTTACTAGATCCCATGTCTTGTTATTTTTTAGGGCCATCATTTCCTCATTCATGGCTTCTTCCCAAAGGTTTACCTCTTCAAAATTAATAGCTTCTTTAACTGCTCTAGGATCTTCATCAGTAACAGATAAAACAAAGGAAGAAGGAAAAGCAGATGGGCTATACCTATCAGGTTACCTTATTTCTTGTGTTGATCTCCTTACCATAGGTGTATGAACCTCTAGTTCATCATCTTCTTCTTTTGAGTAGGATTATTCTTCCATGAGATCAAATTGTACCTTTTTAGGTTCTTACCAAACCATGCTTCAAATGGAGTTTGATCTGGAAATGCTTATGTAGGAGAAACTAAATGATATAGAAGAAAAATAACAACTCAAATATACATGCACATAGAACACAAGAGATTTATCATGGTTCACCCGATATGGGCTACGTCCAGCAAACAAGAGCTACACCTCCTTTTCTATTATTATTCACCTTGCCCGTAATGGGACATTACAATCAATATAAAGGAAACTCTGACAACCCTAAACCACAAAGTGGTATTAGAATATAGTGGGCACAATACCATGGGCTAAAACTACCCACATCCACCAACCACCAGAATCTCAAAAACTGCTTTGCAAATCACTTCAAAAAAGGGGAAAATTATTGGGGGGGACTACACCCCCTCGAACCCTCCTGGGGGATTCGCCCCCAGCCTGGGTGGGCTTTGCCCACCCTCATTGGGCCCCAGACCGCTCACTGATGAGCGTGATCACCTAAACAGGACTCTGTTGCATAGTACTTCCTCTCAAAGGATGAGATACATACAACATTCAAACACATCTCTTTGATCAATTTGAAGTTATTGTCCAAAGGTGTGCTAACAAGTTTTGCATCCTACATACTAAACCATTTGAACACCTTCTCAATGTAATCACTCTGAGACAATGTTAATTTGTAATTTTTTATATCTCTTGTTATTATCATACCAAGGATTTGCTTTGTAGCACCCAAATCCTTCATTGCCAATGAATCTACCAATTTTCGTTTGAGCATAATTATATCATGTATGTTAGACCTTGTAACAAGCATGTCATCTACATACAATAATAGGATAATATAGTTACCATTATCCAATCTCTTAAAATAAACAAAGTGGTCAGAATAATATCTACTATAACCTTGATCTGATATAAACCTATCAAATTTCATATACCACTACCTTAGAGCTTGCTTTAGGCCATACAAGCTCTTTTTCAACCTCCATAATAGTTCCTCCTTTACTTTGACCTCATACCATCGTGATTGCTGCATATAAATATCTTCCTCCAAATCCCCATGGAGAAAAGCTATTTTTACATCTAACTGTTCAAGATGTAGATCCTCTACAACCACTAAGCTTAAAATAGTTCTAATTTAAGTCATTTTAAAAATAGGAGAAAATATTTCATCATAATCAATATCTTTCTTCTGTGCAAACCCCTTTACAACCAGTCTAGCCTTATATCTCTTTTTTACCTCCATATTCTTCTTTCACTATGTAAACCTATTAATTAAGCAATGCTCTTTATTGTGCAGGAAACTGAACCAGATCCCAAGTTTGATTATTTATCAAGGAGTCCATCTCCTCTTTCATGCTTTTCTCCCACTTCTTCTTGGTTTCTACTTGCATCGCTTATTCATATGTTTATGGTTCACCAAAGTCAAAAAATAACACATAATATAATGAAGGAGAGTAACGTACAAGAGGTCTACTTCTCCTGGTAGATTTTATAACAATAGTTGTAGGAGTTTGAGGTGCTTGTTGTTGGTGTTGTTGATTTTCTAGCACATTTGGAGTTTCAATTTCATCAAGCATTGTATATTCTGAGTTTGCTTTTTCTCATTTATTTCCCTGCAACTGATCCTTATACATGACCTTCTCATTGAATATCACATCTTTAATCCTAACGATTTTATGATTTGTATAATCCTAAAAGTGATAACCAAAATCATTAACTCCATATCCAATTAAAAAAAATACTTCTTGGATTTTACCTCAAGTTTAGTCCTATTTTATTTACTAATATGCATGAATGCTTCACAACTAAAATTCTTTAGAAATAAGTAGTTAATAGGCTTACCTATCTATACCTCTTTAGGAATCCCACCATCTAGAGAACTTGAAGGCCCTCTATTTATTAAATAAATTACAATATCCATAACATATACCAAAAATTGAAAGGCAATCTTGCATGTAATCTCATACACCTAGCACGTTCCATGATAGTCCTATTAATCCTTTCTGACACACCATTTTCTTGTGGAGTTCTTGGAATCATCTTCACTTTACAAATCCCATGGTATGAACAGTAACTATCAAACTCTTTGCTATAGTACTCACATCCATTATCTGATCTGAGACATTTTATCTTATTTCTTGTCTCATTTTAAACCAAAGCTTTCCATTTCTTAAAAGTATCAAGAACATCCAATTTCTTTCAAATACAATAAACCCAATTTTTTCTATTTATATTATCAATAAACATAACATAATAATAAGAGCCACCAAGAGATGATACCTGAGCTAGTCCTCATACATCTATATGCACAAGCTCTAGCTTTTCACTCTTCTTTTCTTTTCCAATTCTAATAAATTTAACTATTTTTTATTTTCCATAAATGCAATGCTCACAAAAGTCTAAATCAACCTGCTTCAAACCTAGAAACAAATTCCTTGAGTGGATAATTTGCATCCTCTTCTCACTCATGTGCCCAATCCTATGATGCCATGAAGCTATATACACTCATGCAGAAGCTAAAATGATAGAAATATCAATATTACCAGTACATACATACAATGTACCTTCCTTATTTCATTTTGCTAATAATAGTAAACCTTTAGCAACCTTCCATGAATTTTTTGAGAATATAACTGTACATCCTTCACAATCCAACTACCCTGTGGAAATTAGATTTCTTCTTAAATCAGGAATATGCCTTAGCTCTTTCAATAACCATTGGTTTCCATTATGTAACTTTATTTGTATGTTACCATTTCAAACGATTTTACATGGTCTATCATCACCCAAATAGACCTATTCAAAATAACCTTGAACATAATATAGAAAATATTTCCTATGGGGTGTGGCATGATATGATGCACCAGAGTCTAGCACCCAATAATCATTAATATTATCTAGTGAAAGGATTAAAGCATCTTGTAATACATCACCTGCTACATTTGCTTCCTAATTACCTTATTTTTCTTCTCCCTATTTTTCTTTTTGAGTCCAAAAGTCTCTTTTCAGATGTCTTTTCTATCTAGAATGCTAGCATTCTAACTACTTCCCTTTGGATTTGGATCTACCTTTATTTGATTTTCCATGATTCCCTGGGATTTCTCCTCCCTCCCTTTGTATCCCCTTGTTATAAACAGTCAAAGCATTACCTAATGTTTCACCTATGATTTTATGTCACATTTCCTCACTAAGGATAAAACCAATAACATTATCAAACTTTAAAGTATTTGAACCAGAGATAAAATTACTCACAATAATTACCAAGCCATTCTAGCTTTCTAGCAATGAGCATAAAATCAAGAGAGCCCTAACCTCACAATCAAATTTTACTCCTATAGAACTTAATTGATTGGTAACCATGTTAAATTCATTTAAATGTTTAGTAACAAATCTACCTTCTAACATCTGCATATTAAATAAATGTTTCATAAGAAATACCTTGTTCGAAACTGAGGTTTTTTCATACAGTTTAGCCAATGCATTCATTAGACCCTCCATTGTATTTTCCTTTGAAATAGTGAAGGCCATCGACGATGCCAAGCATAGTCGTATTTTTCCTAGTACCTTTATGTCCAAAACTTTCCATTCTTTGTCTATTTTCATCATCGGCTTCTTTGCTATTCCATCTAATGGTAGGCAAATATCCTTCTGATAAATATAATCCTCCATTTGCATCTTCCATAGCTGGTAATTTTGGCCATTAAAATTCTCAACCCTAAATCTACCTTCTTCTATCATTACTCCCACTCAAACTAGAAACCCTCCTTTCAAGTGTGTTTTTCAAACCCTAAGCTCTAATACCAGTTGTTAGGATTAAATAACAAAACATGAGAAATAATTAAATGCGGAAATAAAACACAAAAAAATAATGTAATATACAAGAGACACAGATTTAACATGGTTCACCCAATATGGGCTATTTCCATGGAGAAAATAACCAAATATTTTATTTCGTCTAGAAAACCCTTCTCTACACAGTCGTGCACCAAACATTCCAATCAACTGCCATACAACATCCTCTTATAAAAGTACATTATAATTTTAGGGTAAAAAACCTGCCTAAAATCTATTGTTTGATCTGTGATCTATTAACAAATGGTCCAAATTTACATAGAGGAAAAAAATAACTATTTTTGGCTTCAGGGATGCTACCCCTGAAACCCATGCCAGGGGGATGGAAACACTAGTAGGTGGGATGACGCCCCCCTACACCTCCCATCCTTTGCAAAGTGGGTCTAAGTGCGATTGAAAACAGGACCTCTAAATTAACCAGGATCCATAACTAACAGATAACAGATCCAATAGAGCATCTAAGAGGATTCATGATAGCTTGCCATGACCTTATTTATGATGAGATGCTCCAATTGAAAACATTTCCAAAAAATCTTTCTAGCGTGGCATAAGAATGGTATTATCGATTGTCCAACTATTCTTTGAAGAGTTTTGAGAAGACTGTAGAAAGTTTTGTTCATCAATTTAGTGCATATATTGAAAAGGAAGTGATCATGAGAGATCTGTATGATTTAAAGTAAAAAAGAAAGAAAGTTTTTTAGAATTATTAGCTCATTGGAGAAGATTAGTTGGCCCATTAAGACAACCTATGTCCTAGAAACATATGCTTGATATATTCATTGGTAATTTACAAGAACATATATCTTATGCACTAGTAATTACTAATGTCACATCTCTTGATCAAGCAATTGAATTAGCAAGAAAAGTGGAACAAGCTCTCATTAGAAGAGGTCAGCTTAAGACTAAAGAAGAAAAGCCTACTAAGTTTCAACATAAGAATAAGCATACAAGTGGTGATAGTGATAGTAGGCCTATTAATAATGTCACCAACAACCTACAAAATATTGTGCTTCAGAAACCTCCCAAAAGACATTTACAAGACTTAATATTCCTATGGAAGTAATTTTGAAGCAACTATTAGAAGCTAAGACAATTGAAATACCTCCTTTAATACAACCAAATAATACAACTCACTGGTATAAAGAAGATCAACATTGTGCATATAATAGAGTAGAAGGTCATTGCACAAATTCTTGTAAAATATTGAAACATGTGGTTCAGGATTTATTTGATGTTGGTCGTATTTACACTAGTAGTTTTTAGTCTCCAAGAAACCAAAAGAATCAAAATAAAACTAGACAAACCAACCAAGTGTCCTATAATAGTGTGCCACATTAGTATGATAACAATATGGTTGGAATTATAACAACTACTCCTAGAAAATTAGCATAAGTCAGCAAATTCAGCGATCTCAACAAGAGATGAGTATGTCAACAAATACTTTTATCTTAGAACTTCTACAAAATTCTCAAGCCCATGAAGAAGCTATGGTAAATATTTTGAAGTAGCAACCAATACCTCTAGATATTTCTCCTAGTGATATGGCAAAGGTTGTAAGTTCTCTTGGGATGCCCCATCTCACATTTTCAAATAATAATATGTCTTCCTTAGAAATACAAGAAGATTCATCTCTATATATCACTGCTTATATTGGAGATACTCTCATCATAAGGGTTATGATTGATAATGCTTCTTCATTTAACATATGTACACATGATTTATTTCAGAAGTTTGGATTGAAAAAGGAAGATTTAATTGCATCTAGTGACATCATTAAAACTTTCAGCAATAAGTCTCAAAAATATTTTGGTACTATATCACTCCCTCTTAGAGTTGGACCTAAAATTTTGAATACAATGTTTTATGTGGTGTCTTGTCCTGCATATTTTAACATTCTTCTTAGAAGTGATTCATGCGATGAAGGACATCCCTTATAATTTTCATCAACATGTGAAATTTGAATTTGAAAACCAAATAATTTCTATCATGGGCGATCCTCATCCATTTGAATTTTTCTCACCAAAAAATTTAGCCCAAATCCATTCATCCCAATCTTCCTCTAAGAAATTCTCTACAAATGTTTCATCACATGATCAAGATGACTCTTCCTCTTTAGATATTATCTTTGATGACTCTAATCAAGATTTAGAATGGAGTTTTGAGGACGAGTGTCCACCCTCTCCTATGGTCTTAACCCCAGATTTGCATGTTATAGATGATGCTTTACCTTAGAATGGTATCTACTTTGATGGGTTTATCCCTTGCATAACACAGGTTGAGTCTTCTAGTTCTCAAGTGGACTTTGGTTCTATGTATCCCGAGGACCTTGAGAAATTAGGAGTGATTCCTACCCTGCCTCCTTTTGAGGATGATTTGTCTATCCTCATTGAGGATGCCATATATGTGAACAAAGGTTCTAAGGAAGCCCCTAGAATCCTTAAGTTAGGCAAAGCCCTGACCATGGATGAGTGGGAGCAATTGACCAATTTATTTAAAAAATATCAAGATATTTTTGCTTGGTCATATGTCGATATGCCAAGGTTTGATCCCTCCCTTGTCATGCATAATTTGGTAGCTACGCCTAGTGCTAAGTCTGTTAAGCAGAAGCTTTGAAATATGCATCCAAAGGTCACCCTTTTATTCAAGGAGGAACTCCAAAAAATCCTTGATGTCGATTTTATAAAAATGATCGACTATTCTGATTGGATTTCTAGTATCGTTCCTATAGCTAAGAAAGAAGAAACAATTAGAGTATGTACCAAATTTTGGGACATTAACTTAGCATGTCCCAAGGATGATTTTGCCTTACCCAACATAGACCAAATTGTAGATTTCACTGCCAAATATGGAATGCTTTCGCTCATGGATGGGTTCTCAGGTTATAATCAGATTATGATTGCTCCTAAATATCAGGATAAGACATCATTCACTACTCCATGGGTACCTTCTACTAGAAAGTCATACCTTTTGGCCTAAAAAATGTGGGAGCTACCTATCAACGGGCCATGATTTATATTTTACATGATATGATGCATGATATTCTCTAGGACTATGTGGATGACCTTTTGGCTTGTTCACTAGAATGAAGGGATCATGTCCACGATTTTAGGTGAATCTTGGAAAGCCTTCGACAATACAAAGTTTGTATTAAACTTGCTAAGTGTGTGTTTG